>WOFM01000406.1:2375471-2508278 GCA_011428145.1 Ericerus pela | reverse complement strand
TTCATATACAGACAATACATAAGCAAACAGACGAAAACCCCACATTGACTTATACATGGAAGGTAGACTAGGAAAGACTTAGACTTCTCCCCCCCCCCCCGAGTATTGTGAATGACGGAGTCGTACACGATTCGATATCGATAATGTACGACACTATCGATATCTCAATGACATCATTGATCAACTCAATGACGTCAGTAGAACAGACCTATCAAACGTTACCAACTTACACAAACACAGACAAAACGGACAAGTTCCTGAAGAGTAAGACGAACTACGTCATTTGGCTAATGGCGACAAACGTGTATTCAACACGTTCATTTATTTTTGATCTCACTACACGAGTTCGAGGATATAATAATTAATAATCCTCAAAAGGAAATAATTTATTAGAGAAGGATAAGATCAGCATTCAAGTGCTAGCCAAAAATACGCTCTCTGGTGGTATAAGAATAAAACAGAATGATTATATGGTAATACTAGTATATGGTAATGGTTTTGGTATCATAAAATTTTTGGACATTAGTCCATATAACTCTTAAACATCTCATGCATCTTTTGGTAACACTGAACATACATTGTATAATATTTATTTATTTTACTCCTGCATACACTGTTATGACTCCAACGCTTTTCAGCCCACGCCATTCCTTATATTCGTGTACATGTTTTATTCATATATAAATCTCGTTACAGTAAACTTGTTCGATTCTTTTACAAGAAAATACTATCCAAGGTTTAACAACCTCCTCATATAATAGCAGAGCGGTTTTTTCTTGTAATGCTTCGAAAGATTGAATACTAGTGATTTAGTAATTTTTCAAGTTTTTGTTAACAGATATTCAACAGGGAGTTGAATAATTCGGTGTTTTTTGTTTTGAATGAAGGATTCATCAAGAAAAACTTTTTTTATTGAATTTTAAAGTGTTAATCTTTTTCAAGCAGTTAGGCTTGGTTTGAATTTGAACTCGATTAAATTTGGTTGATGTTATTTATGTATTTAGAATAACCAAAAAATAAGTCGCATCATAAAAAGCCGATAAAGTCATCAAAATTTCAAATTTTCCTTTTTACACACAACTTTAACTTAGACTGCTGATTCAACTGTAAATTAGGAAGCTGCGACAAACGACAACAAAAAATCCAGCGACGAACTTCAGATATTTGATGTATTGGTGTTTGCTGAAACATAAAGAAAAAATTCAACTTCAGTAAAATTTGTATATTGGGCTCAACTTTGTAGTAAATTTGGCGGAGAACTTCAATGATCATATTTGGTACTGCTGAGAACTTCGGGATTCAACGTAGAAATCTGCAACATTTTCATAAGTAAAACTACGAAATGTTTAGTAATAACATATTTTTCACATTAATTAATTACCTAATATTTCATATTTTATTTGCATTTCATTTATCTGTATGTAAATTTTTGGGGGCAAAATTGAAATTTTTTGGATATTTTATGTTCGATAACTCAAAAATCAATCAAAATTGAAAGTTAATCAATCATTTTTTTTTTTACTTATTAATACATTTTTTGAACTATTTTTCAATGAGACTCGAGGCTAATTGCAATATAAACATTTTGGGTTCCATGATAATATCTGAAAATGAGGTGACTCATATCTATAACATTAAATATAGGTTAAATAGCCTTTTGTAATTCTTTAAAAAAAAAACATTTATTTAACAATCCCTAAAGGATATGACAAAGGCAGTAGAAATTGTTTACAATTATTGAAGTCCATACATGGTTTAAAAACTTCATCTAAAAACTAGTTCGAATTATTAAATTAATGTATAAATGAAATAGGATATAAACAAATGATATTTGATAGATGCGTTTTTGAAAAAAAGGATGGGTAACATGGCATATTTAGTAATTTATGTCGACAATATGTAATTAGCCATAAATAACCAAAACTGGATAAATGAAATAAATGAAAATTTTAAAAATAAATTTGATATATAAATAAATCATGAACCCAAAGAAATGGATTATTAAAACAACATAATAAAACTATCACAAAAAACAGAAATTGAAAAACAATTAAAAAAATATAATTTAGAACAAGCAAATCTTATTCAAACACCAATGGAAACATCTTTAAAAATAAATAAACTAAAAATTGGAATAGATGATAAGGAATTTAGGGGAATGATAGGAGCACTACTTTATATATCACGCCTAACTAGACCTAATATTGCATACCCTGTAAACTATTTATCAAGAATAAAAAATTGTTCAAACAATACAACTAAAAACTATATCAGAAGAATATTTAGATACCTTAAAACATCTATAGATTATAAATTGGTATTTAAAAGCAATGAAACCAATGCAAAAAGTTATGTAGATGCATCGTATGTACCAAATGTAGATGACAAACCTATAAACATCAAGGACTTAGAAAAAGGACATTCTATAACAGGATATCTTATATACTGGAATGGGGATTTAATAAATTAGGGTGTACACCGCCAAAATACAATGGACTCTTCTTACACAGCCACCAAAATAATAGCATTACATGATGCCTTGAACGATATAACCATCACATGGTACTTAGATAATTTGTTTAACAACTCGTCTAGTCCTGTACAAATATCTGAGGACAATATTTCAGCCATCAAAATTTTGATAGGTGTTAATCAAAAAAAGGTAAGAAGTATTATGACTTACTGGATGCAATAAATGAAAAATTTATTGACTTATATATCGACACAAACAACCAACTCGCAGACATCAAGACTAAATCATTAGATAAGAAAAAATTTGAAGAAATAATAAAACAAATTTTTGAAATTAATTCTAATACCGAAATTATCGATGACACAAGTACTCCTTCTCATTTATAATTTGTTTGCTAGTCACATTAAATTGTATGTAATTGTTGGCTTTAAATTATTTTAATAGGGTACCGGACATGATTTTCAGTAAACATAAAATATATCAGTGAAAACCGCATTAAAATTGGTTGGATAGAATGGGAGAAAATGAATGGTAAATTTGAGTTGTCAAAAAATGTTGTGATATTTTTTGAGCAGTGGGTGTGATGTTATAGAATTGACACATCAGCAAACTTTTCACCTCTTTCACAGGTTTCTCATTCATTCATTCCCCACTCTCCTGTGTTTGAATATTGGTTTAGTTAAGCTCATCAATTTAAAAAGATCATAGTGACTGTGAGGGAGGGGATGAAAGGATGTGCAATTGCACCCCCCTTATTTATAGACAAATTCAAAACATTGAAAAACAATAAAAACTAAGAAAATCAAAAATCAATTATTCCTTATTTGATTTATATTAGAGTACAGCCTTGAAAAAAGTTTTGGTGGTGCCTGGGGAGTTATTTACTTTAAGAGCTGAGTTCATATTTGCTAACCATTTTTAGATTTAACCCTTCATTTAGCCCCCTGTAGCCCAAGAAATGGAATTAAAATAATATTCTTGGATGTTATTGAGTGATATATCGATAATATTGTTTTTTGAGGCTCTGAGTTTACATTTATAATCCATTTTTAGATTGAACCCCTCCTTGGCCCCCTGTGACCACAAACAGAGGGTTAAGATAATATTCTTTGATATTATTGAGTGATACATCATTAATAATATTTTTTGAGGCGCTGAGTTTAGATTTGCAATCCATTTTTAAATCAAACACCTCATTAACCCCCCTGTAAACCTAAAAAGGGGGTTCAAATAAAATTTTTAGATATTATTGAATGATACACCATAAATAATTTTTTTTGAGGCACTGAGATTATATTTACAATCCATTTTTAGATTAAACCACTTTTTTTCTTCCTGGGGCCCCAAAAAAGAGATGTCAATTATATCTTCACTATTATTGAGTGATTTATTAATTATTGGATGCCCATGTTTTTTGAAACCAACAAAAAACAACAAAATTCAGTAAAACCACTTGTCCATCTTACTTGTAAGAAAAATAAGATTTTTGTATTTGTACTTAGAAACTTGTAAAACATTATAAACAATATATCACACAATGAAATGTGAAAAGTTAAAATTAGCTAGTTATATCTGAACCACTTTGAATCACATTATAAGGAGTTGAATGAAGAAATACATGTCAAAATAAAACTTCAAGTCTAAAAAAATTACCAACAATGCATCACACAGTATAATAGGGAAATTCAAAATTATCCCCTTTCAGAGCCCCTGTGGGATCACATAATGGGTAAAATTAAGAAATTACGACAAATTCAAAATTAGCAGCTAAAAAACTATTACCAATGATGTATTACTCTACAAAATATGAAAAGTCAAAATTTCCCTTCATTTTGAGCCTTGGGGGTCAAAAATGAGTCAAATGAATAAAATAATGTCAAATTTGAACTTGATGCCTCAAGAAACACTACAAATGATGTATTACATATTAATATGTAAAAAAAACAAAATTGGGCCCTTTTATGAGTCCCTTGGGGTGAAAAAATTGATCAAATTAAAAAATTATAGACAAATTTGAACTCAGCACATCAAGAAACATTACAAATGATGTATTACATACTAATATGTAAAAAAACAAAATTGGGCCCTTTTTTGAGTCCCTTTGGGTCAAAATATTGATCAAATTAAAAAACTTAAGGTCCAATTTGAACTCAGTACCTCAAAAATTGTTATTTTTAAGGCATAAACAAACAATATTATACCACCTTTGTGTTGAGTTGGATAATTTCAGTGTATATATGTTGAAAGTCCCAAGAAAATGAATTTTTGGCTCATATCTGCTGCCCAATTTCTTATTTTTGGTATTTAAAAAAAAAAAAAAAAATTAGATGTAATACTCAAGCACCCTCATAGCAATTTTCAACCTTCTATCTCAATGGGAAGTACAAAAAATAAATACAGATAGAAACCCGAACTTATTGAATCTTATTTACTTAGGTGATAATTTAGACTTTGAGCTTTTGGGGCCAAAAGTTTTCTTGGTTCCTGAAATGAAATGTGCGCCCACCCTTGCTTCGAAGTTATTTTTAAATTCAATTTTTTTCCGTAAATTCTCACCAAAACCTACTTAAAAATGAAGTATTAATGAGATGTTTTGAAACCAGCAACCTCAGATAATGAAAAATACAAAAACGTCAATTCTATGACATTATAACAACAGGGTAGGCATTGAGGTACCATTTTTGGTGCAGCGCAACTTTGACATCTTATATCTTCTTTTCTATTTAATATTTTTCAAAAAAAATTTCAGAACCTTCATTCACAGGCCTTAGACTATCTCTCCCATTAATTTCAGGTAATTCTGAGAGTCATTTCTAGTACCCTATTATACCATTCATGTTTGAAATAATATTTCAACTTTCGTAACTTAACGATAATAATATATGTAGAATTTTTATATAATTGATTCCGGCATTCGATATTTTTTTTCATCGGGGTATTTTAATCCTTTAGCATACTTCTCTATATCCTGTTGTAAACAACTCACATTTCGTGATTTTATACCCAACTTTGTCCAAATTTTTTACTTGTTTCGTGAGTTGTGGGGGGGGGTGTTCAGTCATACCATTTCACTCCACCTCGCCTGTTTTGTCAATCCGTCATAGTAATACGGTTACATATATGTGATTCTATTCGAGTTAGTGTTTAAGGCAACACTGGTCTTACCACCAGAGATGTAATGACAAAATGTATACCTCGTGTATAGAGAGATGGTGTATATGTTCTGTGGTATGTATGCATTATGACCATTTATGTATGTTCCTTTTTTTCCTTGTTTAATATATGTTGATCTGCCATTGAACACACTTGTTTTTTATTTATCAAGATCCACGAAACCTCTATAGAATCAGCTCTCCATATGAAATAGTATATACTCAAAGCATGCGACATCTATAGTCTAGACAATCAACCCCATGTTGAACAGTTTGTGTTGTCTCCATCATATATATATATATCCTCAAAGCCTTACAGTAACAGGTTTATTTTATTGTGCTGTGGTACTTCATGTTGTTCTACACAGTTCTACACTCCATCTGCACTTGCTTGTTAACCTTTAGCGCCATTACATTCGTTAACTAATACTAATACTTTCATGTTGTGCAGGCACACATAAATTTTAATTCTAAAACATTGTAAACTCTGAAATACATTTCCCACTCAAAACTTATTCTTTTTATGGAGGGAGATCATTCATCTTCCTCAAAGTTGTAATTTATATTCTTGTTTAATGCATTATAATATTTCGAACTAACTTGTTTTTACCTTAGAAGTAAACCTCACTTCATGGTAGCCAGAGCTTCGATTCTCATACAAAGTTAGTAAGAATAAATACTTAGACCTATATTCACAAACGTCACTTTAACCTCCCTTCACTTAAATTTCACTTTAAAAAAGTTTTTCGCACAATTTTGTACATAAAAATTTGGGAACATTGTATCTCTTATGAAAGTTCCAATGTAAAAATGAAATGTTACCACTTTCTTAAATACCAAATTGTGCCAATAGTCAATTTTAAGTGGAGTTTAAGTGAAGGGAGGTTAAAGTGACATTTGTGAATATCAGCCTTAATCATTCGTTAAAGTTTATAATTTTTTGTACTATAGTATCCAGAATTTAAAGGAACTATAAGTCATTTTTTCATTAAAAAGGTAATTTTTTCAGTTTTATAATTATTTTTGGGTAGTTAGCTCAGTGAATGATCGTTTGAATATTTTCAAAATTTATTGAAATTATTCATCGTTGAAAATTCGGTGATTTTGGCAGTAAATACTTTGCCACCATATTTCTATCTTCAACATCGCTGGATCATCTGTTTGCTGTAAGGTGAATCAATCCAAATCTTTTTGCTGTGGGAATTGAGAATACGTCGGACCTGAATCGTCTGTTACTGTAAGGAAAACTTTAATTGAAATTTTGTTGAATAACTCAAAAATTGTTACTGCTTTGAAATCAGTTCCTAAGAACATCGAACATCGCCATTTGCTAAATCATTCATCGTAGCTTTTCTTTATGAATTTATCAGTTTTGCCGATCATTAAATCATCTGTATGAATCCCAGAGTTCCCCAAACATTTTTGTAACTGTAATGATGTTTTGTCCATGTTTAAATGCCGGTAATTGCGAGTATGAATAAAGATGGTCTGGTAAGAAACTTGTGTATTTCATTTGTGTTGGTCTTAATTCTTAAACCACCAATTTTATTAATGTTATTCTACAATCTTACTTCACTTCTCACAACACTTAGCACCACTACACTGGTATACAATAATTAATACAATCAGGTTAAGTAACACTCATAACATTTATCTCTCGCACCTTGTAAACACTATCTTACTTTTCCCACTCAAACTTCCTATTTGCGATGGAGGGAGGTCATTCATCTTCCTCAAACTTAAATTTTTAAAAACTCATACCACATATGAAGAATATCCTACAAGTGGTTTATAGACCTCAAAAAGTAAAATCTGTTCAGCCAAACTGCTGAAATTAAGGTTTAAAGTTGTCTTGCTTAAGTGTCTATGTGTGAGTGAATGTGTGAAAGTAATGTTAACATTAGTGTCTGTGTGTGAGTAATATTGAAAATTACTTATCAAATGAATAACTCAACAAGAGGCACAGCTATACATCTCCTAACTGGTGACTTTGTTTGTGTTAATGTCAACAGTTTCATTCCAGACATTCATTTTTTTTTCCTATTGAGAGAAATAAGATGAAAAAACTAGCACAGTAAACCTCGCTGGAAAAAGTAGGTTTTTGAGAGAAATAATTATGAATTTTGATGGTCACATTAATTGTCTATAAGTTTATATATGTTAATGGTATGTTATGATTGTATGAAATATGTTGAATTTTGACAAAATATTAGACAATGTGAAATATAACAGCATTTTTTCATGAAAAAATGAAAAATAAATTAAGATGATGAAGTGTGGTACACATCATATAATTTAAAGTAAAACCAATAAAGTTATAAAATAAAAAATAAAATTAAAAAAAAAAAGTGAAAACATGAGCATGTGATTAATTTTTGTTAAAAAGGAAAGTTCATTCGAATTAAAAAAAAAGAGGGAAAAAAAGCTTTACTGGAATTACCTTAAGGTTGATCCGCACCAAAATTGGTAGCATGCTAAAATAAATTTTAATGAATATTTTTTTCAAATTTTATACATATGGTTTCAAAATTCTGCATTTTATAAACAATATAAAAACAAAAATAGTGGTACTGGAAGTACCCCCAGCCAATCACCACCAAAATTGAAAGTGTATTACAACGAATCAAAATAAATATTTATTGCAAATTTCGTGGCTATTGTTGCAAAATTGAGCATATTATAGCCAAAATAAAAATGAAAATAGTGGTACTGGAAGTACCATCTGGTCAATCCGTACTAAAATCAGTAGGTTAGGCAACTGCTCAGTAAAAATGTTTGTACCAAATTTTGTGATTATGGGACAAAAATTGTAACCTGTATCATAAGAACAAGAAATTGATATATATATACATATGTGAATTTGAATTATTGGTGCCCAAATTTTCCTCATGTCATGAAACAAAAAACTTACTCACCCCCAACCAGGGGGCTAATACCATACCAAGTGTAATAATCGGATTTTCTATAAAAATCCTACTTAAAAATATTTGTTCAAAATTAAGCATTTTATAGCCAAACTAAAAATGAAAAGAAATGTCTATTTGTTTCAAATTTTGAACATATTGTTCCAAATTTCCTCATTTTATGACCAATATAAAAACAAAAATAATGGTACAGGAAGTACCAACCTGTCGATGCATACCAAAATTAGCAGGATGCTACAATAAAATATAATAAATATTTGTTTCAAATTTCATATATTTGTTCCAAAATTGCACATTTTGTGACCAATATAAAAAAAATAAGTGATACTGAAAGTACCATCCAGCTGATCCACGCCAAAATTGGTAGCATACTACAATAAATAATGATAAATAATTGTTCCAAATTTTATGGCTATTGATGCCAAATTGAGCATTTTATAGCCAAAATAAAAACAAAAATAGACATACCGGAAGTACTATATGACTAATCCTCACCAAAATTTATATCAAGTTATAATAAATCATAACAAATATTTTTTTTCACATTTTATAGCTGTTGGTCAAAAATTTGAAATTTTGTAGCCAAAACAAAAATGAAAATAGCTTTATCGGAATTACTGTATAACCGATTCGCACCAAAATTTATAGCAAGTTATAATATATCATAATAAGTATCTGTTTTAAATTTCATAGCTACTGGTCCAAAATTAAAAAATTTATAGCCAAAACAAAAGCAAAAATTTCCATACCAGAAGATTTGAGAATAAAAATATTATAAAGGAAAACTTGAAAATTTTCATTTCAGAATTTTAACCTTTTCAGCTAGGAATTTTTGATTTTCTCCCTCTCAAAAAATGTCTTTGGTATATCACTATTGTCTATTAGTATTTTTATTGAATGACAATAGTGATCCATGACCTTCAAATTTTGTAATCATTAGATGAAATGTTTCAGTATATATGCACAATAATGTCATATGACAAAAACTATTAAATATAGGTGCTTCATTTAAACTCTGCCTTTAGTCTTTTTTAAAGCTTATTTCCACGTTTTAAAACCAAGAAGTACAATCAATTCATAAAAATTATCACGTATTGATAATAAAGTACAAATACATCCACAAATATATTTGTAAGTGCATATGTTCTGAAGAAATAATATTGTTAAAAATCTTGAATTACAGAATGGTTTCTTACTCAATCAAGAAAATTTAAAAAATAAGTCAGATATTTGGTGATATTTTGTGGTATTATTGTCTAACCCGTCTGTTAGATGGGTATTTCAGCTCGTGTATTATAATTAATAGTATTTCAATTTCAAACTATCTTGTCATTTCTTTCCTTCATTCCTTGGAAGCCAACCTCACTTCAATTAACAAGTGTAGCATTGACAGGGTGTTGTTATTTCTACCAGCTTGGGTGAGGCATTTGTTTTCAAATGATTCAGTGAATCATGCAAAGTGGTATAGAAATACAAGTCTCAGTTATCAGATTTTTTAATGTATAAACATTCTTGCTCTCTAGTCTGCTTCCTCCCAGGTGTAAAAAAATATTAGATACAAAAAAATTTGAGATTGCATAAAAAACTGCACAGTGCACTGTCCAGTTTCAAATTCTGTTTGTCACATAACACACATACACACACACACACACACACACACACATACACACACATACACACACACTTACAAGCAGACATCTGTGGCAAGCTGGCAGTGCGTTACATGCATGCACACATACAAGCTAGATACATATTTATCATGTTTCAGCTGAATGTTTACACATTAAATATGTTAGGGGGGCCCCTGGCACACCTTTTTTTTATCATTAGAGTTAATACTACAGACTGGAGAGTATGAATTTTTCACTTTTCAATTTACAATTACCAAAAAATTAAGTACCCTAATTTATTTTGTAGATTATTAATGTAATGTCAAATTGAAGTTGAATATTTTATGAAAACAATATTAGCTTGTGGTGTCCAAAAAAACTTAGTCATATTTAAAATAGCCCAAGTACCCATCCATCTCGTAGCTTAGTTGATGTGTGTGACAGGTCTGAAGTTAATTGAGTAGGTAAGAAGATACCTTTTCAGAATTCATTGACATACTTTTAGAATTTGATGAACAGATTGAAAATGAAATGCCAGCTTCTTTCAGCTTTTGAGCAAATTTTTCAGAACTTTCTTCACTTTCAATAACACATTCAATATTTTTATGATCTTCATCAAAACTGATTCTATTTTTCTTCAAGTCAAGAATAAAATCTTTGTACGAAAACTTTGTGAATATTATAAAAGATTAATATTAAAAAAGAAATGAAAAGCCGACTTTTTAATTTGTAGTTTCAGCTTTGCTAAATTTTCATATATTTTTTCTCACTATACTAGCTCTGTTTGATAGGATTACATAAACTTACACCAACCTACACCAGTAGGGATATTCCACAAATAATTATCAATTGCCAAGACATAGGAGGAAAAAGTTAGTTGGGTTGGGTTGATGATTTCAAAGGTTCTTTGCACAGTAATTTTGTTTAGAATAGAAATTATGAAAATTTATTTTAATACCATAGAAAATGCTTCTACTTGTTACTTTCTCATTAATAAAAATTTTAAAATATAATTAATTCAGTTCAACCTCAAATTTCAGCAATATTTTACTGTTTTACAAATCCTTATCATACCCGACCCAACTAACTTCATCTTACATCTTCTAACGTCATTCTTATCACAAATAGCAGTCCATGTATTCTGTATTGTCAAAGCTTCCTGGTGTAGGTTGGTGTAAGTTGATGTAGTCCTATCAAACAGAGCTAATGATAACTTTAGGTGTTCAGGCGGTACGGGGATTAGAACCCGTACCGGCCAAACACCTAAAACCCCCCTCGCTCACCGCCACCAAAAGCCGACACCGTATACACTCGGCCACGATGCCGGGTGACAGTGATCAAGAGAGAATGGCAATCAGCCGAAGTAGTGTGGCAGTAGTCGCCACACCACTCCCCCCCAGTATAGCGGAGTGTGATACGACAACCAGTACGGAGGCGCCTTGCGGGTAGGGATGTACGCTGGCGCGTGGTGATGCCCCACCTCATCACCGCACCGTGGCGCACACCCTACAGCACCGTCACATACCGGTATCGGTGGTGTGACATACCACCACGGCTATTGGTTTTGAACGTGTCCGAGAGATGGCTTGCATTACCATCCCCCGGATCACGTCGAGGTCACCACTTTAGGTGTTCAGGCTGTACGGGGATTCGAACCCGTACTGGCCAAACACCTAAAACCCCCCTCGCTCACCGCCACCAAAAGCCGACACCGTATACACTCGGCCACGATGCCGGGTGACGGTGATTGAGAGAGAATGGCAATCAGCCGAAGTAGTGTGGCAGTAGTTACCACAATAACATTGAATGTTGGAATGATATCACAGAGAGTATTACAAGAAAGTAAACTAGAAAGAACTAGAACTTATAATGAGAACTTAGACATATATAATACAGGTGCAGAACTTATCGATGTTATATCGATATAACATCGATATGTACAACTAGTTCCAGAATGTTCCATGAAGAACTATTCCAGTTTACTCTGCCATGTTATTTCGTACACTCGTCGACACTTTTTGTATAACCGTTATAGAATAAACACGTTTACTCTTTAGATCCGAGTATTATTCTAATATGGTATACAGAGCAAAGGTTAAATAGTGAAATTAAATAGAGTAATTTGTGTTCTAGTCAATTGATAAATCAAGTGTTCGAGTCATTTTACGTAAGTCATTTATTAAGTGTTAGATTTTGATGATAATTGTTAGCCATCTAAAACTATTCGTATTTATGTGCACATGTGACAAGAAAACTGGCGTCGTTTAACTATAAAGTAATCTCACCACACTTTATCTGCAGAGTACCAGTAAGTAAAAGTGTATTTTAAACTATTGAAATTTATTGATGTTAATGATAATAAAAATAAATTGATGTAATCTTGAGATTAATGATAATTAAGGGATCAATTGCGTAACGTGGTCCCACCATGTGCTCGTAAGACATAAATATTTTGATAGACAAAGAAAAGACATTAATGAATACGAGCACATCGGTAAAAGACAAATAAATTGTTGATGAAATTAGCAAAAGTAATCTCCCTTGATATTTTTGATGAAAATGATGAAAATTGGTTGATTGGTAACATATGGTTGAATACATGTTCGAGTGAAAAGATGCTACTAGCTTTTCACAATCGAATTTAAAAGTCTGGGTAGTAAATTAATTATTATAAAATCTGGTTGCCATGGTTGAATAAATTATAGTTGATGTGAAAATCCTATTATGTAAGGACGTTAATAGGTTCGACGAAAGTCGATAAGATTTAAATGAAATTAAATTTATATTAAAGTATTTGGGTACAAAAAGACTAAAAATAATCCTGGTCAGGTTATAAAGTGTCCAAGTCCTCGTTTCTAAACACAAAATGGTAGAGGCAATTTATCCCATAATACACTCAAGGAATACAAAGAGAGCCGATCGCACAAAGCGATAGCAATACTAGTAGCTGACATTAATTTATTTTTTAGTTTACACAGACATGAAATTCCTTGACGAGTGATAAAATAGACATTTAATATTTTTGTTGTTTATTTATTTGAACAGAAAATTGTAAAAGAGTCGAAAATAACTCAGACACTAGTCACAATAGCACCCGATGGAAAAGAGAAAATGCAGGTAGACGATAAAAATGACAAAGCAATTTCGAGTGGTGCATCGTCAGTATTGGACAACGAAGCACAAACGACAGTAAATAGATTGAGAGCCATAAAAGCCATCAAATTTGGAGTGGATAGATTTTTTACGATCAACCCAGCATTGTGTATCCGCCTAGTCCACAGTTTGGAGATAAGTTTGTTGAAAAAGTTAAATTTATTAATCGAAGAACAATTAGCGAACATGGGAGTGGTAGATAGAGACTGCCAAGAGACATATAATAAGATGAATCATCTACCAACTTATGATCATGATCCCATTGAACAACCGGGTCCAATCTGGGAAGAGGAACGTGAATCCATTCAGCTGCAAGCAACCAGCGAGAAGGATGTTTCGTCAGTGCAGCCACAAAAGGATGTTGCGGAAATTGAGACCAGTAATACCCGTTATGATGCGACAAAAAACAGACCAGACATAAATCCACTAGAATAAAATTGGGATCTAGAAATCGATGTTACGAATATACCAGCCACACAATCGACACAAAAAGACACGTATCGGATACCAAAAAAGACACAAAATCAGCCATCGAATCAGCCACTTATTTCGACACCAACAACCGCCACTGAACAAGAGAGATCGAGCCAATTAAAGTCGATAGAATCGATGCAAGAAAAGAACTACGCAGCACAGACTAAAGGTAACAAAATCTTTGAAGATATACTTAGAAATTATTTTGACATTGATAGTCTTCTTGCCCGTAATAGTTTAGAAAAACAAAATCAAGGTAAGAATAACCCCAAAATTGAAAATAATTCCTTGAACAATGACATTAATACCGGTACTAATCAAATTGAAAGAAATGAGTTGAGTAGAAGTGAAAAGGAACATAGAAGTAAAATAAAGGTAACACCTAAGAAATTAAGTTTAGACATTGATTTTAGAGTTTGGCTTGAATCATTTAACATGTTTGTTAGTCGATATAATTTTTTGAAAGTTTTTGATTTGGTCAATCCGAAAATTTTAGACAAAAATGACACGAGAAATTTATGTGATGCGAAAGCTGTTTTACTTGAATGGTTAGACGATGACCATGCTAAATTAATTTTTGGCGAACCATGTCCCACAAAATGTATGAAAAAGATAGTAGATTATCGAGAGCCACAAACAATCATGAGTAATTTAGTTTTAACTGACATTTATACGCTAAAATATTATCCCAAAACGATGGAATTGAATGATTGGATAGAAAAGTTCGAAGACATAGAGAGAAAAATAAGGTTAACGAATAAATCTTGGACTGAGAATAGGAGATTGGAAGCCATGAAACTTCATATGTTAGTAGCTTTTCCAAATTTGTCAGCAAGAATTAGAGAAGACATGACATATGAACAGATAAAAGCCATAATAATGGAAGAGGACATTTTATTAAAAGAGAGAAAAGGAATTTCAAAACGTAGAGGTGCAAATTATACAAAATATAATAGTTACAAGAAATCTAAATCGAATAATTTTTCAGGTTTTAAGACAACGTTTAGATGCTACAACTGTAGCGGATATGGTCACGTAGCTAAACATTGTAAAAAGCCGAGAGGAATCAAACCGCTGCCAAAAGAATTAAGAGACAAACCGACACAGGAACAGAAAGATAGCATATACTGGAACTGTTTTAAGAAATTTAAAGTTAATCCGAAATTTAAGCCAATTTATTTTGTAAAAGCCAAAAATGATACTGATACGAATACCAAACAAAAAGTTGCAGAACCAGAAACAACATCGACAGATGGAAAACCTTGGGTGAAAAAGAGGAAAACTGAAAAGAAAAGTCACAAGTCAAGAAAACACGGACATAAATACCACAAGAAAGGGGCTAGAACTACGAAAAGAAAACGTGAGAGGAGCTCTAGCTCCAGCTCAAGTTCGAGGTCATCGAGTTCCACAAGTTCAAGTTCATCATCCTTGTCATCGAGCGATGGATGGAGAAGTAGAAGGTCACATAAATCATCAGTCATCGATAAAAACATAAGCATTGTCACAAAAATCCAAATGAAACAAACTGAGACATTGACGAAGAGAAAAGTCAAATACCCTGTAAATATTTTATTACTAAGAAACGAAAGTTACTGATTTTGATATACTATTCTTTTTGGATATTTAGAATTTAAGTTTACTATTCAAAATCAATTATGTTTGTGATTTATATGTTAGTGAATTTGTGATATTCAAAAGTCATATAATAATTTTCGAACTGAAGACTTAATTGAAACCTAAAGTCATTCATTTTTATTGAGGTGAGGTCTGATCACTTTACACAGAAAAGATAAGTACGGACTTCCATCTTAGAAAATGTTTATTATCGACGTTAGTACAACGACTGACGAGCGGAGAACATTCTCCGTCAAGCAGTGGCGGCAAGAATATTATGTTGGTGATCAGTGTCGCCACATGCAAAACGAATAAGTGTAATAACATGTTACATACAGTGTTAGTAAATGTAATGTTATGTGTTTGTGAGGTAGTGAGGGAATCGTATCCCAACAATTTTTGATGACAGATCATTCCTAAGTTTATTAAGACATTAGAATTAAGTTGAACAAGTCATTTAGTATTATTATATTGTTTGTTATTGTTGTTCCTAGATCTGTCATTTATTACTTAAGACATTATTTTGTTGCCATTTGTTTATTGAATTACATGACATTAATTGATGAAATTTGATGTTAAACTTATTTACTTTCACAGTAATAAGAGGGAGTGTTGGAATGATATCACAGAGAGTATTACGAGAAAGTAAACTAGAAAGAACTAGAACTTATAATGAGAACTTAGACATATATAATACAGGTGCAGAACTTATCGATGTTATATCGATATAACATCGATATGTACAACTAGTTCCAGAACGTTCCATGAAGAACTATTCCAGTTTACTCCGCCATGTTATTCGTACACTCGTCCACACTTCTTGTATAACCATTATGGAATAAACACGTTTACTCTTTATATCTGATGTGAGGCGTACAGAACGAGGATTGAAAGAACTTGAGACTTTTTATTTCAACGACATTTTATTGCGGACTAAAATATATTTCACAAACGAAATACGAAATTGCGAAGCAACAGCGTTATCGGTTCGAGAATAGTAGGGGAAGCACTTCGTGATGAGAGTGTACATATGACATATAAATATATAATGTGATAGTGATGATGATGAATAAAGAGAGAAGGTGGGATTTCCGTTACAACACCCCCCTGAAATTTTACCGTTTGAATTCTTCATCATGTTGTTTGCTGAAAGTAAACGAATTATTATTATTTGAAAAAAAAATTTGAAATACAAAAAGAAATAAAAAATGCAAAATTAAAAATTAAAAAAAAATTATTGACATCGTATTATTCGAACATTATTGTGGTAACTTTGGTTCCTAAAATAATTTTGTTATGCTGTGCTTCGAGAGAAAAAAAAATTAATCGAATAAAATAAATAAATAATATAGTAACATGCATGGAATATTCAATATTAATATATGATATAAAAATGGTAGTATACAAAAAAAATATTATTAAAGTGTAAAAATTAGTAACATGCAAAAACAATATTCATATATTGTGTATATAAGATGATTCATTCATCGTATATTTCGAATAGAAAAAAAAAATAAAAGGGAAAAAAAATATTCACGAACATATGTTACATTAAAGGGAAAAAGAGAAAAAAAAATTAACAAAGGTATTTCCGATTACAAGTTTGTTGAATTTGAAAGAACGTTACGTTTCGTATCTTATCTAAATAGTATGACATGTAGAAGATAGTAGAATAATATACGTTGCATCCTTTATTATCTTTCCTAAGTTGCTATTGTATTTGAACTGGCAACTAACATGTTTTACGATAAGGCAACCTTTTTGATTTATCTTAATTGTGGTCATGTAATGGGTTTTAATTTTTATCGTGTTCATTGTTAGAGGATTTTCTTTCATCATATTGTGTGGAAATATTTCGTGTATTTCTCTCACGCTTGTTTGAAAATGTATAGGGTTTTTATTATATGAATTGTAGGGTTTATTCTTGCTCGATTTTAATGTTGTTTTCTTTGTTGCAATTTTTGAGAAATCGAGTATCTATCTCTTGCAAGAATTTTCTAGTTAAATGGTATTGTTAAGTAATATTTTTGCAATAATTGAAGGTTAATTTTTCAGCACTTATTATCATGTTACGACTTATATTTGGACTTGGGACAACTTGTACTTTGAAATGAAAATTTTTAATATATTATTACTTTGAAATAAACGAATTATTATTATATTATGTGTATATGTTAGTGTCATTCAATATTTTGACAATTATATTCTCGAATTTTGAACGATCTAATGATTTAGTCAAAATATCGGCTAATTGATTCTCAGAGCTTACAGTTCTTAAAAATATTATTTTTTCTTCCAATGCCTCTAAAATCGAGTAGCATTTGATCATTAGGGCTCTCGATTTTTTCTGGCTACCCCCTGAACATATTTTTTGTGTCGAAATATTATCTTCCATTATATCCACAATCAATTTTTGTCCAAAACTTTCATAATTCATATTATGTATGACTTTTATGGTATCTAAAGTGTCAAAAACTGCAATTATTTCTGCTGCAATACTTGATGAGGCGTGAATAGTCTGCTTAGAGCAATTCCACTCCACCAAGTCTCCATTAGCAAATAACATAAATCCAGTTATTGACTTACCTTTTTTGAGATTGTTTAAGTCTATATTTGTTTCATCCACCTGGGGTGCATATGAGGCGTCAATATAAGCCTGTATGCCATCCCTTTCCGATTTATATATTATATTATAATTTTTTGTTGTATTAACATATCTAAAAATTCTTTTTACATAATTTTTTAGTGTGTCATTAGAATTATTTTGAAAGTGTGAGAAAAAATTGACTGGGAACAATATGTCCGGTCTTGTAAGTCTCACTAAATATAATAGCCTTCCTATCATTGACCTATATTCAGTATCGTCTCTACCATTTTCTATTTTGTCTATTTTCAAGCCCGTTTCCATAGGGGTATTGGTGTTTTTTAATTCTGATATTCCAAATTTCTTTAGCATTTTGTCTAAATGTTTATATTGTGAGAGTATTATTGTATTATTTTTGATATTTCTTATTATTTCTAGACCTACAAAGAATCTAGGATTATTTATTATGGTAATTGTAAAGTCTTTTTGCAACTCCTCATTTATTTTTGTAATGGATAGCTGCGAGTTTGATGCAATTAATATGTCGTCCACATATGTTAAAAAATATATTTTTTCATCATTATTTATTATTGTATAAAAACATCTATCACTTTTGGTTCTAGTAAAGCCCATATCCTTCACTTTCATGTCCAATAAATCATACCACAATTTGCTGGATGTTTTCAATCCATAAATTGATTTTTTTAATTCGAGTACCTGGTTTGTATTTATATTTATCCCTTCAGGTCCCCTTACAAAAATAGGTTTTATTATTGGTGAGTTTAAATATGCGGTTTTCACGTCATATTGTACCATTATTAGTTTTTCTTTATTAACTATAGATAATAACAATCTTATAGTTCCAATTGATGCTACTGGGCCATGGGTTTCGGCAATACCATATTCGGTTCGATCTTTAAAACCTCTTGCCACAAGTCTTGCTTTTGGTTTTGGATTACCAAATTCATCAAATTTTATTGTAAAAATCCATCTCGTATCTATAAGTTTCTGGCGATCGTAATCTACTATTTCCCATACCTTCATGTCATTGAGAGAATTGAATTTGTCATTTATGGCCTTAATCCAATCCTCTCTAAATGGGTTTGTATTTATTTTAGAAAAGGTTTTTGGAATATTATCCTCTATATATATTTTATTATATTTAATATTGACATTCATAATAATTGGGTTAACTATCCCTAAATCATATTCGTAATCCGTTGATTTAATTGTGAGTGGTTTATTATGTATTTGTAAAGATTTTATATTCTTTTTCATCCATTTTCACATCACATGAAATGTAGGATTTTGTGTTATATGGGTCCCTAAGACAGTATCCCATATTTGTATAGCCCATCATTATATTTTTCTCTGCCCTATGTGCTAATTTTGGGTCGATTTTATTTTTTGATTTTGATTTTGCCTTTGTAGCATTCTGTCTTCTGACTTCCATAGGTATATGTCTATACGTTAATGCCCCAAAGACTAAGATTTTTTAAATTTGGTTTCTTCCCATAAAACAATTCATAGGGTGTTTTAAATCCTTCATTTGCTTTTGTGGGGGATCTATTAATTAAATAATCTGAGGTAACCACAGCATAGGACCAATATTTTATGTCAAGATTGGCATCAATTAACATGGCTCGTACTCTCCTCATTAAAGTTTGATTCTGCCTTTCGGCAATACCATTTAATTCTGGCAAATACGGTACCACATAATCCATTGTTATGCCAATCTCATTACAATAATTTATTATTTTGGCATCTGTATATTCCTTCGCATTATCACATCTTATAGTACCTATAGGGTATTCAGGGAATTTGTTTTTCATTGATACTATAATATTTTTAAATTCATTTGTCACTTGGCTCTTATTGGCAATAGGCATGACAAAAGTGTATTTAGAAAAATGGTCTATGAATGTTAAAATATATTTTTGGACCCATAATATCTGAGGATGCTATCTCCAATTTCCTGGTTGGTTTAGTCCTAATTCCCATATGCCCTAATCTTGAGTTATTGGCAATACAACATATTTGGCAATTTACAAAATCTTCATCTCTAAAGTTTAGATTTTCGGGAATGCCGACTGCTAAAGTTTTTAATTTTAGCAGATATCTGGCATTTAAATGCCCAAGTCTCCTATGTATTATTAATTTTTTATTAATATTATTATTTATTTGTGTTTTATTATTATCGATATTATTTTCATTTCTTTCTTCTATTATTTCCTCATTTTCACCCCCCTGAGGTGATTCAGTATTCGTATCATCATCTTGAATTTCTAGTTCTACTGTAAAATCATCCCATTCATCGTCTATATTCTGAGTGACTGGGGTACATATTATATTTTGAGCGTTCCTATTACTATTTTATATTAGTGTTTTATTATTATTTTCGATATTATAATATATATAAAAAATTCCTTCCTCCTTTTTTGCAGTCATAATTATTCCTGCATTTTCAATGAAGTAAATATTTGCAATATCTTTTTGTTGATCGATATTGATTATTCCAGTGTTTGTTATTTTTATTGCTGAAATAATATCTAGGTTCAGATCTGGCACATAATGGACATCATTCAATTCTATCAATGACTGAATTTTATTGAGATTTTCGACTTTGATCACCATCCTACCTGTATGAGTGGCGTATAAAAAAGTATTTTTTCCCGCACATTGCAATTTTATTGGAGTTACAAATTTTTTAACATCTACTAATTTATTAAAATCAGACGTTAGATGTACCTCTGCAGCCCCGTCCAAAATTGCTTTGTGGTTCAACATTGTATAATTTTCATTATTATAATTTTTATTATTATTAATTAATTCATTCAACAACCATTCGTTATTATTTTGATTGAATTTTTTGATCATGCAAGACATTTTTACTTGCTGTTCCGCATTATCCTTTTTGTTATTATTAGGTTGATTTACATTCGTTTTTGGGGGATAATTTCCTTGAGTATTATTAGAATTATCATTATTATTATTTGGTTGTGTATTATTATTACCACAATTTTGTGCTATGTGCCCAAATTGCCCACATTTGTAACATTTTGTATTATTTTGATTGTAATTTCTACCATTTCCTCTATAGTTATTACCTCTATAATTCGAGTTACCCTTATAATTATTTCCTCTATAATTTCCATTATTATTATTCCCATTGTTATTCGTATTATTATTTTAGTTTTGGTTTATTTTATTACCATTACCATTACTATTACCATTATTATTAAAATTATTTCTATTACCATTTCTATAACCATTATGACCATTGCCATTACCTCTATAGTTATTCCTACCTCTATAATTATTATATCTTCCCCTATAATTATATCTATTGTTATTTCCATTATTTCTAAAATTATTGTTTGATTGATTATTATTATTACTATTCTGCTTTTTTAACGTCTGATCCCTAAATTTTTGGTCAGAGTCCTCTCTCAATATTCTCTTAAAGTTATCTATATTTTTTTCATTTGGAGATAAATTTTCAAATTGCATTTTTGCAATTGCCTGCTCGTAGCATAAAGCTAATTGCAAATTTTCCAATTCTTCTGCTTCAGTAACTTCTTTACCACTGTCTCTTACGTCGGTTACTAATTCATCCCACTTTTTTAAAAAACCTTTCATATTTCCTCCGGGTTGAAATCTAAATTCCATCCACTTTGCCTTCGCCATGTTGGCTGTGACCGAAGTTTTAGTGCCATAAATATTATCTAATTTAAAAAAAAATTAAAATTGCAGTATTACAGTCCCTTATTTGCTTAGTAATTTCATTTGACACTCTTTCCAATACAAATGTTTTAGCATTATCTTGCATTTTGCAATAATTCATCATATCCCTATCGGGTCTGAAATTTAGATCATCTATGTGATTAATATATGATTGTAAAAATTCGTGTTGTCCGAAAATATCGTAGTACCCAGCTCCCCTTATGGCTGAAATAATCATCCTACGCCAGTCTAAGTAATATTTCCCATTAAATACTTTTCCCAATGGTGCTTGTATGGGTTTAATTTCATTTGGGGATGCCATATTTTCTTCGATTTTTCAAAAACCTAACACACTATTTTCACTATTAACTATAGCTATATATTGTTTGTTCTCTATTGACCCTTTTTCAATTGGTTTTATTAAATTTTCCTCTTTTTTATTTGTTTTTGCTGGTTTCTTTTCTCTATTCTCTTTTTTATTTATTTCGTTATTATCCAGTTTTTATTATTTAATTAATTAAAGAATCTGTTCATAAATTTATCCTTCGATTTTTCAGAACTGTAAATTCTGTTTGAAAAATAATTTACTGATGATTCTAAAATTTTAATATATTTTAAACTGCTAATATCTTCGATTCTTCCAGATATATCTACTACAAACAATTCCAATATTATCTCTCCCGTGAAATATTTAACATATGGTAAATTATAAGTTTCAATTTTTATATCAATCACTTTTTCACCTTCAAACTTTTTTATTAATTCCTTTAAATCCTCCTTTTCAATATTATACTCTCCAATTTTTCCTTCAAACAAATTTATTGTAGGGGACATAAACGATTATTAGGTTTTTTACTCTTCTTGCCTCAGTTCAAATACAATAATTGCACCAACACGAAAAATAATTAACTTCAACAAATATTACCTTTACAAAAAAAATTTTTACCTTATTATTTCTGTTGTGTCGACGAATGATTTCTGTTTTCAATGCTCCGCTGACTACCGCTGTACTTCCTGCTTGAATTTTGTTTGGAGTTGGCCAAAAAATTTGGGTCTTCGATGTATGGATCTACGGTGAATCCTCGATGACGGGAGCAGGTTTCCTTTGGCTGTTCTCACGATCTCTTTGGCGGTCCTTACTGGATTTAGCGTTCGATGAATTCCAGGATTGGCCGTTATTAAGTCCGGAACTTCAGCTTTAAATTTTTGATTTAATTTTGAATTTTTCAAAAATTAAAAATAAATTAAATTCGAGTTTAAATTTCTCGAAAAACACGGTAAATACTTCGTGTATTACTCAACAGAAAACATGAAAAAATTTTCGCACAAAAGTAAATTAATTCAAAAAATAGTTTTTTCATT
This sequence comes from Ericerus pela, assembly GCA_011428145.1. Taxonomy (NCBI): domain Eukaryota; kingdom Metazoa; phylum Arthropoda; class Insecta; order Hemiptera; family Coccidae; genus Ericerus; species Ericerus pela. The sequence continues at coordinate 2,485,209 of WOFM01000406.1, read as the reverse complement.
AATTCAAAAAAATTTTTAAGTCTCTCCTCAAAGTTCTACCACAGCGATGGCTACCATGATGTGTGGCATACAGAACGAGGATCGAAAGAACTTGAGACTTTTTATTTCAACGACATTTTACTGCGGACTAAAATATATTTCACAAACGAAATACGAAATGGCGAAGCAACAGCGTTATCGGTTCGAGAATAGTAGGGGAAGCACTTCGTGATGAGAATGTACGTGTGACATATATATATAATGTGATAGTGATGATGATGAAGAAAGAGAGAAGGTGGGATTTCCGTTACAACAATATCCAAGTATTATTCCAATATCAAAAAATCTTTAAAAAAAAAATAAAGGAACACTCAGGGAGTACGAGCAATCTCGTTCATATTCAGTACAGATCCGAACAACTCCTTACCCAAGCTGGTAGAAATAACAACACCCGGCGTCGACGGCGCTATTCGTAAATGTGATACCAAAACCACTTTTATGTCGTCTTCGTCATGTAATTATAATATATACTCGAAGGAAAAATTAAATTATTAAAAAAATTTTAGAAGAAATTTTAATATTATAATTTATTTTTCGCCCGTCATCGTCGAATGTCGATGTAGTTCTTACTTAATTCTAAAAATTCTTTGAATTTTAATTTGTCGTTCAAAATCTGTATCAAGTAATTACTTATTCTTATTCGCGGAGCATTGTGAATGTTAATTATTCCATCGACACCGATTCCATCAGAAAAAAAAATTTTATTTGAACAGTGCACATTTTCAGCTTAAAATGTGGCGAAAAACTTTAAAAGGTTTAAACTTTTACTACATTAATTTCTATTACTCATGTAAATTGAATGACTAACCTCTTAACCTGTATTTTTAACATAGAACTGCCTCAAAACCTCTCTTTCATGAAATATCATCTTCCTCGGAGAAACAAGAGTTTCAAAACTGGTATTGTTATGATGAATATGGGAGGTCCTCAAAACACAGATCAAGTTCATGCCTATTTGCACCGGATAATGACTGATACAGATATGATTCAGCTACCTATGCAAAGGTAAGACGTTGTTATTGTTTAAATATTCAGGCTTTCATATTCATCTGTACTATCTTGCCCCGCTCTATCATAGTTTCTTAGGTCCATTCATCGCTAAAAGACGGACATCAAGCGTTCAAAAGAAATACCAAGAAATTGGAGGAGGGTCTCCAATTTTAAAATGGACTAATCTTCAAGTTAGTATTAATTTTTGTTAGAGTGAAAATCTCCTGTAATCTGTAATAATCAAACTTATTTAATTCTCAGGGTGAATTAATGTGTAAAAAATTGGATGAAATTTCACCAGAAACGGCTCCTCACAAGCACTATGTGGCATTTCGTTACGTTGATCCTCTTACCGGTGAAGCATTGCAACAGGTTGAAGCGTAAGTTTATTGCATCAAGAAACTTGGGCTGAGAAAAAAGTTATGTTTAATGTGGATATCGTTATTTCTACCCCAGTGACAAAGTTGAACGAGTGGTCTTGTTTTCCCAGTATCCTCAATATAGTTGTGCCACTTCTGGCTCCAGTTTCAACGCGATTTATTCACATTTCCAGAAAAAGTAATTATCTACTACAGTTTTAATTTTAAAACTTGTTAAACTTAAAGTTTTGACCTCTTTTATTATTATCGTACGTTTCTTCGGCCTATCTGTTTTCAGATATCTCTACGTCTTGACATTAAAAGTTTATAAAAGTTAAAATTTTCGACGAGTTGCCTAGTTACAACATTATATTGTCTGAATTCGTGATACTTGCGCTAAATTAATTTTTTAAGCACGTTCTCTGAAATTTTATTTTTAATCCATTTAAATTAGTATTTTTAAAACTTAAAAGTCGATAAGGAAAATTATCTGTTCACCATACAAATACAATTGACCTCAATTTGCCAACGAAAGTATGGCAGAAATGTGACTAAATTTAATGTATTAATCTATCATTTCAACTATTATGAAGTTTCACTAACATTTTTTTTGCGCGTTCTCTGAAATTAAATTCACGAAGCAAAATGTCTTAATATTCAGTCCGTATAACTTTAGTCCACACCAGTGGAAACATATAACAGCCAAAACTGCTTCGTTTAACAATATGGCTTAATTAAAATACTGCGATTACACAAATCCACGAAGATATTATTCAATCAAAGCCAAAATATGGATACCTTGGAGTATATTGTATTGATCTGAAATTTTAATTAATTTTTTCCCAGATTTTACAGTGTTCTGTTTGCATGTACAGCTTCGATCCCAGCCCTTTTCCAATTATAATGAGCGCGCATAATGACGTGAAATCTTTTGTTCTAGCTACGATATATTAGTTCTTTTTTTACAAAAACATTAGGTTTTATTAATCAATATTAAAATTTTGGAATATTTTTAAAAAGTTTTTCTCACATTAATTATTGCGAATAATTTGAAGCTACATTAAAATTGGTTAGAGAGAGATAACGTATCAAAAATTACTGTAATTTTCTGAAGACCTCTAAAATTCAATCACGTTTCCAGTTCTGTTCCATCATCTATAAAATGGAGTGTTATCGATCGATGGAGCATTCATCCGTTTTTGATAAAGACGTTCGCTGATAAAATTGCTGAAAAATTGAAAGAATTTCCCGAAGCAATCCGCTCTAAAGTCATAATTATTTTTTCCGCACATTCCTTACCTATTAAAGTTAGTAAATCTTGAACTTTTTTATTGGTATTTTTCAATTTTCATTAATCTTAATACAAAATAGGCTGTCAACCGAGGTGATCCCTACCCGTCAGAAGTGGGAGCTACGGTGCAAGGTGTTATGGCTGAATTAGGATATCGAAATCCATTCATATTGACGTGGCAGTCGAAAGTCGGACCCGTTCCTTGGTTAGGTCCTTTCACAGATGAAGCTATTGAAGGTAAATATTCTGATTTGGTTCGTATGAACGATGGAGTTCACAAAATTACTCCAAGTTTGACTATGCAGGTTACGTGAAACGAGGCAATAAGAATTTAGTATTAGTTCCCATCGCTTTCGTCAATGAACATATTGAGACGCTGCATGAAATGGATATTGAATATTGTCATGACCTGGGAGAAAAAGTACGCATAAAACTTAGCTTTTCTATTGATGTCTTACTTAATTATTTATTTAATTTTCTTCGTTCGATATTCTTCAGGTTGGAGCCGAGTTGATTCACCGTGTGGAAGCGCCTAATGATCATCCTTTATTTATTGATGCGTTAGCGGATATTGTATCCCGTCATTTGCGCAACAATGAACGAATAAGTTCAAAATTTTTGTTGAGATGTCCTCATTGTACCAATGACAAATGCTACGATTCAAAACAATGGTTTGAGAAATTATGTTCCATCTAAGTGCAATATTTGTCAATTTCTGTTTTTGGTAAAAGTTATTTTATGATTTTCTGTTACATTTGAATTACAAACTTATGGACGGTATTAAGCAATTTTTCTTAAAACTTAAAATTGTATTCCATCGTATGTGTTGAATTTAATATTACATGTCCGTGGACGATTTCTACGAAAATTGAAATCTTAAACAACGAATAGAAACGTTCTCAAAATGGTATGAAAAAGAAAACTCATTGGATTGTTGTAACAGGTTACTTTCTTATTTTGAGATTGAAAACATTATTATTTAATTTGGCCTAACAAAATATGTTATGGTTCTCCCTGTAGAATTCCTAATTTCCTAATATTTGTGGGTCTGCTTCAGTGAGAAATTCCAGAACTTTTTTTTTTCAGTTTTGTGTGGTTAATTTATCAAGATAACTGAAAAAAAAAAACAAATGGTCAGTCTCAACTAGGAGTATCTGTTGACAGAATGGTTCTTCTCGGATCCATGTCAACTGATTATGGAGGTCACAGTCACATGCCTTCCCATTAAATCTCACATCTCTCGTATTATCATACTACTTGCTTGATTAATGTTTTTGAGGATTACCAACTCGTATGAGGTGTAGGGGCTTGCACCTCTCAATAACAGTTGTTGCCAAAAGGCTGGCTTATTATTCATCTCTATGACATTAAACAAATTAAGTACCTACTTGTATGTCAGTATGTTCTTACCTGTATGTACGTACAGGTAAGATACAATGTTAGTACCATGACTAATCGATAGATAAAGACCTCAGTGACAAATGCCTTACATAATTTCTTATCAGAGTAATAAGAAACAACGTAATTAGATGATGCAATATCATTCTTCTGTGTGCATGTGCCAAAACACCCTATATAAACTCACAAAACTGGTTACAAAATCACCAGTGTTTGCCCAGGTTTTGGCTTCCCCCATACATAATTACAAAGTGGCAGAACATAAAAATATCTGTTGGCTACCTTCTTGTTGAGAATCCTCTTCACAATAAGGTATTCCACAATGGTGACTCCAATGTGTTTTTTTGCTATGTTATGGGTGTCTAGAGATACATTGTGCTTTTATGAAAATTCAGCATGGTACACTGATGAGTTACTTAGTTGTGAGACAAAGGTACTTGCAGGTCTAGACACGTTGGCTGTTGAAGGTCTGCCTAGAAAGTGGGAATTTTATACCCCTCTTTTCAAATAAATTTTCTGGAAGGGAGTAAGAAATAGACCTGGAGGAAACCAGTTGCACCAAATCCTCCATCTTTGATAAAAAACTCTAGTCTGAAACTTCAGACCAAACTTGTTTTCTTTACAATTTTCTTTGTGAGGCTCAAACTGAGGAAAACTAATTTTCCATTGAGATGGCAGCATCATCTCACCCCCTTTGACACTGCCCCTAGAATAACAGTGAGCAGAAACATCTATGGGATTAAATTTAAAGTACTGTTATTTTGGATTGATAGGTAATGTAGTGGCAATCCAAATCTAAAAGCTATAATTACAAATAAAATTTTCACATGTCCACATTTTTCTCCTTCTGGTGATGAAAATTTCACAACCAAAAACACTAAAATTGTCAAAAATTTGTAACAAACAGTAAATTCCATGAACTGGAAAAACGTTTGTATAGGGCTGATCATTGTTTGTGATTGAAACCTATGTGTGTGTTCCTAATTTAATGGGACAGGAAACAATATTTAATTGCCTACTTCAAGTGGATCAATAAAATTGCAAGCAGAATCCTTTTTTTGCAACTTTGGTGCATATAATAGCACCTTTTCTGCCCTTATTTTAGGACAGAAAATTCATCTTTTTGGATCAGAGGACTACTTTTTAATAGTGCGATCAAAAATTCAAAAAAATGATCACATTCAACTATTTTCTAGTCCAAGAACCAAAAAATGAAATTTACAGGTCCAAAAAAATCAATGTTGCTGATAAAACATTCTAAAAATCTTGTTTGAAATAAAATTTTTATTTTGAGTCAACATTTTGATTTTTAGATAAACCTGTTAACTTTCACTCGATGATTTTTCAGCTATTATTAAAGCCAGGAAGCTAAGTTTTTTATAGCTGAAATAAAAGAGAAAGTACTTAAATTTAACACCAGTAATATTTTTTTTTAATCGTCAATGACTTCTTTATAATTAAGGAATAAAAAATAGCTAATTAATGGAAAATTCACCGGTTTTTAAATTGTTGTATGTTTCAAAAACTAACAATTGTAGGAAAAAATTTTCATCAATTACACCTCCCCCTTTTATTTAGACAAATTTATTTTTATCGTTAAATTTCACAAAAAATGAAGTTATTTTGTGTATCGTGTTAATAGGGAAAGAAAATATTAAAAGAAATTCACACCAGTTTTTTCACGATAACTTTTTCATTTTCATTTTTACAGTATAAATAGGTCTATAGAAAAATAAATTCCATAAATTTGCTTACAAAAATATTTCTGCTGCGCATCAACTGTGGTGTGTATTTTCTAAAAGCGTCAAATTTTATAATGACTGCCATTTGAAAACCAGAGGACCAATTTCACTCAAATTCAACGACAAACCAGTCCCTTATAGTCTCCAACTGCCATAAATATTTCAAGCCAAAATTTTTTAATTTACAGAAGTTATTGTGATGATAACATGATGGGTTTACAACACTTTGCAAACACCTTCCACTGAAACTAGCAGATGAATTTCAAAAATTTTAGTACGACTGTGTATCCCATGAATTCTTCTAACATTCACCCAAGTTTCATTGCCATATGTCAAACATCGGAGGCTCCACAGACTCCCAATAAGTGCCAAATTTGGAAAAAAGTATAAACATATATATTTTGGGTACCGAGGAATTTGAGTGACCAATATATTCGTTATCTATGACTCATAATCAGCGCCTTTCCACAGGTCCCTCTATTGCACTGTGTGGGGACTCACCTCATCTGAGGTTAAGTGGCTTGGACCCCTGATGACAGTCACTGCTGCAAGGGTAGCAAATGTTTGTCTCATTAACGTTAAACCAAATGCATAAATTATGTTTGATCATAATTACTTGCATGTACATGCAAGTAATGTATGTACCAAATTGTGACCGATCTCAACAATACAATTCTGTCACGATTCCATACACAAACTGGCCCATCATTTTTTATCACTATAAGAAGTAACGCACCAGTCAGTTCACACAAACATACGTAATCACTACATATATGTGTTGGTGTGTATAAATAAGCCCATATATAAACCATCCAAACCGGCTCTAAAATAATCAGCGTTTGCCCTGGTTTTGGCTTACCTGTATGTTTACATATGAAATGGTTGAACACGCAAAATCTGTAGATTACCTTCTGGTGAGAATATCTTTTTCACAACAAGGTATTCCACACACTGAATGCAATAGTTGTATTTTCCAAAAGAAAATACACTAAAAGGGTTCTTCAAAATTTTTTCATAGTGTCAATAGTAACGTAGTCTTAGCATAAAGTATGGTGTGCATTAAGAGGGAATGTTTTCTTTGCCTCACCTATTTGCAACCCTTGTCTTCGGGCTCGCTTACGACTCGTTTTTCAAACTCTGGCTCGGCCAAAAAAAAAAAAACATCTTCCTCCCTTGGTACTGAGAAGTCCGAGATCTGGACCTTAAAATAAAAATTATTTTCGACAAACATAAGACAAAATAATGACGTCACAAGTTCAGACAAATTTTCGAGAGACAAAATTCGAATTCGGACATTATATTATCCGAATTCGAACTCGTACTCAGATGACGGCGTGAAGACAGAAATAAAATCTGATTCTCTTTCAGGCAATTATAATGCATTTTATTTCAGTAACGACTTTTCCAAATTCAGACAATTTCAGACAATAATTTGGTTCAACCCGACAGACTGGCACCATGAGACATATATTAAATGAAGACGAATTAAATAGAAGTAAAAACCCACTGACCGACATGAATGCAGCCAACCTTTTTTATCTCCGTTCTTTCCACGCTTTGCTTGCGGTTTGCAGTCATTTAATATATTTTATTTTATCATTCATCCACGTGCGCTTTTCACCTATTGTATGTCGACGTATATTAATTTTTGATATCTGTAATTTTATTGGCTGTAGACATTTGGTAATTCCTCTCGCTTTTTGTTATCGACATCGCATGTTTGAAGGCAATTGGCGGACAATAAGTGGGGAAATTTCCTCAACAAGAAGAACTGATTTGTGAAGACAAACTCTAATTTACTCTTACTCTCTTCTTTGCACTGGCGATACCCGGTACTGGGTTTGTCTTTGCAAATGAGTCCTTGTGTAGGCGGATAGTAGCAGGTCCAAGTCACAAGTCGTACGTTTAAGTCCTCACGTTAGGCAATTTAATAAGTGTACCATTTTCGTGATGTAGAATACGATTCAACCTGATCTACCTTGAAGACAACTAGGATGGTAGTTGGTGTTCCAGATAGGTTCAGTTGAAGACAAAGGCAAATTGGGGATGTTCTTTCGTCATGAAGGATTAGTAGTGACGACACATAAGACATTCCTAGTTTCGCCAGTTGCACATCGCACTTCAAGGCGATCTTTTAAAAACACCTGCGAGGTGAAGATACCAGTCGACAATATGATCAGATGGAGTTCCTGGCACCTGCTAGGAGGGAAATTTGGTGTGTTGAAGACAACTTTCAGACAAGCTTGGTTCGAGATGACTGCCTTGCTCTGTCATTTAAAGGCCGCGTCGAGCCTTCTTTTTTTGCATAGTGGATTTGACTCCATCTATGTTAGTAACTTTCTCACCTCACCCTCACTTTTAACCAAAAAGCTCCGAGACCTAAAGTTTCATATTAGGAGTCTTTTAAAACAACAAAACCATTACTCATGAAGACACACAATTACGTGAAGACACAACAACTTTCTGATGGTTTCTCCTACTTGTTGTCTGCCATAGCTTTTTTTTTTAACTTTTTATTTTTTCCGCTACATACTTTGCTTTGTTCCGCTTTGTCGACACTATAGTTCTTTTGTAATTATAGTCTTTGACAAAATAATTCTGCTGTTTGTTTTTGTAAGTTTCGAACCTTGTATGGATCGAAACTTTGTTAGGCTCTTCTTTCCACACAACTTAGCTTATTGCTGATTCGACATATTAATTTGCTGAGGTATGAAGACAAAAGTAAGCTGCGTTTTGCCATGTCTGAAGAAGTCTAATTCACGTCAAGAAGAATTCAGCCGTAGGACATAGTCAAAGTCAAAAAATAAAATGTCTTGAAGACACAATTTAAGACCCCTCGAGTCAGTGTTTCGGCTGCATGATGCCCTAACTTTAGGACATTGTGACGTCATTAGCATTTAAACACCACTATACATTAAAGGTTGACTTTATGACACGTGACAGGGATCGATTTCGTATGCCTCATAAAATATTGGTGACTGTGGCAGGAATCGATTTCGGATGCCTCAGTATGCAATTTACTATTGTTCCCCTAAGTAGAAGTATTAATTTTTATATGATTACAAGTAGTTCATGGAGCCCATTTCGATCCTGTCATTTAAGACACGAGTGGTGCACCTACTTACTTTTCGCGTAGATTAAAGCAAGAATATCATTAAAATTCAAAATAGGAAAAAGTAAGTAACGAAATTCGTGTATTTTCTTTTCAAGATACATAGATACAATATACGAGGAAGATGATACAAAATTATTTTGGGCAGACCCGAAGAGCAGCTGTGGAAGAGAAAAAAAAACTGAAGTGGAAATAAATCATTGTTGAACTTTCAGTTTTGAATGCGGCACAAATTTCTGTACTGAACCTAGTAACTTCGATATCAGTTTATTGATCCTCTATAATTACTGTTACCATTCAATGAAATAAAATCACTACGATTTTTTCTGCTATAATTTAGACGATTCCATTTCCAGCTTCAGCTGTTTCTTTTCTTCTTCACAGGCATACAAACCTTAAGAAAATTATCACACTTGTATATTAGGGGTAGGAGGAGTACAAAATATTTGTTTACAATCAATAGAGATAGAAATTTTGATTAAATGCGCTTAAGAACTAAGAATATTGAAAAAGAAAAAAATATTATTGTTAATTTAATGAAATTTTTATTAGAATTCAAAACGTAGTAAATAATTCATACACCCCGACTAACGTGATAACGGGGGTAAATTTCAAGAAGTTAATGATGGGAGAAGAAAATAAGCAAATCAATCGATAAGTTATTAGATGAACAATAGACACAATACTTCTTCAATTCTTTGAACTTGATTTGCTGGGATATCACCTTGCTGTTTCAAGATTTCGAGGTCTAAACCAATTTCATTATTTTTCTTATTAAAACGATGGTATCTTTTTTTTTCTCATGTTTCCCAGAGAATTTTACAATAGTCAAACAGACTTCAATCTTATGGAAAGCTTCCCATTCTTCACCATTTCACAATATTTTATAAAATTAAAATATATCACAGAAACATCATATAGGTATTGCTTAATTTCTTATGAATTACAATTCTGGTCAAATTCACATGTTTTGGGTAAGCTAGAGCATATTTTTTTCAAATTCTATTTCACGTATTAACTAGATAGAGGTTAATAAATTCAATGTAAAATGATAACTTAATGAACCAGGTTACAGGAATTTTCGAGATTCATTCGAAAAATTGAAGTATATGTAACGAAAGCTCTGTATGATAGGACTACACCAACTTACACCAACCTACACTGGCAGAGCGATTCCACAAATATACCAACCTTATGTGACTACGCCAAGTTTTACTCGAATATTTGTGGAATTACTCCATTACTCCCCTAGTGTAGGTTGGTGCAAGTTGATGCAGTTCTATCATACAGGGTCATAGGTACTTGATATTTTAAAAGTGATGAGAAATTTTCGCAAAATTAAGTCATGTAATTCATATAAATATTTCCTTTTTTCAGTAACCTTACGTAAGATGAAAAATATTCCAAAAAAATGAAAATTTCAACTAACTGAATACCTAAGTCGAATTGGTAAAAATGCAGAAGATTAAATTTACTTGAAACAGATAAAAGTAGAATAAACGTGAAAGATGTTCGGTATTTTTGGACCACGCCATAAAAAAAATCAAAAATATACAAAGTAAACATTATTTTTCCATGGAAAGTAATATTTTTAGCTGAATAAAATATTTTAAAAACTTTAGAAAATAAATTCTTTCGTATCATGGCTACAGGCGCCACACATTTTGAAGAATAAATTTAAAAAAACCGACTTCATACGTACTAAATTTCAAAAATGAAAATAAACCAACGACCACTTTTCATAGCCATAGCTTCCGCGTTAACTAGCGCCATACATAGGAAATACAGGACACTTTTGGTATGAATTGTCGGCTGAAATGCTTTTTTCTTCACCCGTATTAGCGAACTTTTGTCAGTAGAAAAAAAAGAAAAAGGGATAAGACGAATCATAAATGCTAAACTATTTTTATTATAAAAATGATATGACTTTCAGAGAAAAAAATAAGAAAAGAGAAGCAAGTTCAGAATATTGACTAGGGAATTTTGTTAAAAAAGTTTTTTATTCCAAGAAACATTAATTCAAAACCAAGTAAGGCATACTAAAAAAAAAAAAAAAAAAAAAAAAAAAGTAAAACCATTTATTAGGTCAAATTCTCAAAATTAAATATAACGCTGGAATAGGCTAATATTTTAGTCTCCTTGAATGAGGAATGAATTTGTGGAAATATAGTCGTTAAAACAGAAAGCATGTATAAAAAGAAAGAAAAAAAGAAAGGTAGAAAGAAAACAAAATACGATAAGAAACTTAGGTATTAAAAAAAAATAATAAAATTCCAATTTTTTTATGATAAAATAAATGGTAACCACATTTCATTTTTGGAAATGATAACCAAAATACATGGAAAATATGGGCAATTAGTCGAGACATACTTTTCCCGTTGGAAATAAAAATTAGGGACCTTATGCAATTGCAGTTCACAGATGATGACCATCCTAATTGGCAAGGCTGCACAAATGTTGCAATCACAATTATTGTTACATTCCAGATAACGCATGGCAATATTTAACAAACCTCTGTGATCTGACAAACAGGACGTTTTTACAGGCGCTTCTGGTTGCATCTGTAAGGTAAATGAACTAGTGGCACTTGCCTTATGGCAAAGAGCCACGACGGAGATTCCCAAAATTCAGTTTTAAATAACACTATCAGAACACGACATACTCATGATAAAACAAATAAAAATATACTCTTTGTCTTAAGGTATATCCTTTCCAACATATAACCTAAAATGACGTTATTATGTTTTATTTTGACAATGTTTTTTAAAATGGAATGCAAGCACTTTCTTTCACTGTAACATTGCATCAATTTTGTAACATCTGCACGAAGTCTGAAAATATTAACGGAAATATTTATGAAAAAAAAATGAATCAGGGCAAGATGAAACATTTGAGACATTATTTCAATATTAATTCACCAGAATTTCGCCTCATTTTAAAAACTCCTTCCTCCCCCCCCCCCAAAAAAAAAAAAAAAATTCAGAATATTCTTAAAACTCGCAGATACAGTATAACCTCGTTAATACATTTTTCAAGGGACCACAACAAAAAATTGCACTATGCAGGAAAACGTAATATGCGGGAAATAGAAAAACTAAGAATTTAATTTAGGTCCATTCCATACGGCCAGAAGTGCGGAATTTTTAGCACTTTTTATGAACTGCACTTTGAGAAGTACGGCACTAATTCTTTGAGCAGATCATTTAATTTCTTAGGGCAGAAATCAAAAAATAACTTTTTTTCTCAAAAAATTTCGAATTACCAATAATGAAATCGACCAAACCTTCTTTGAAAAACGTATCTAATATGAGGGAAAATACTAAACCAGCATTGTCTTACTCAGAAAATATTATATAGGTTTAGAATGGTAAGTCAGAGGACCACAATAAAACAGCATATTCTGCAGGAAAACGTCTTTTGCGAGAATGTTATAACGGGATTTTAGTGTGGGTGGTTTTTATCTGTCAAAGTACGCACCTCATAGCTTCAAATTACTTTTTTCAAGTGAACCATGTTTCTAAATGAGGAGCAGCCCCAGAAGTCTTTTTTATTACACACTGCACACTTCATTATTTGTTATTTCACTCAATCTTTAAACCAAAACATGTGTAAAACATCACTGAAACCTCGTAAATTCGAGTTGCAATGTGACAGGAAAGTTACAATGAAAAAACTTCTGCAGAAAAAGTTTTGAAACATTTTAGGCACATCGATGAAACACTGCAAATTTTTGTTGCAATGAGACAGGAAAGTCACAGCAAAATACCTTCTACTCAATCACTTATGAAAAATTTATGTAACATCGAGAATGTTTTTGTGACACTGTTCAATCTTACAATGAGTTTTCAATGAAGAAACCAGGACTCACTTTAGATGAGCACGGGAGACACGGCCACGGGCCTCGTAATAGAATACTGTAAGGAAAAGAGACACCGGTAAATTGTATAAAATTTTGGTAAGGACTACAGTTAAAAAAAAAAAAGTTTTTTGGACCCCAAGTCCTATTATTGTGTTAAAAATTCTGATTTTCCAGCTATCTTTATTCATACTGGCCGAATTTTGTAATATTGCAACAATTTTTGTAGGTATACAATTTTCAGAAAATGTTGAAGTCACCTTTTTAAAACTTCTTACCAATTGGAGTCATTCACACCTGGCTAGTTTTCTGGTAGCTATACTTAGGTAGTAGCAGAAGGTCGGTTAATTTAGTAGTAAACTTGTTCGCATGAATCTTTCAGAATAGAGGTTAATCAATAATTTCATTTTGTAATGAGAATTATAATTTTTTCCAAAAAATTAGCCTAATGTGGACGACATAGCGTGAGATAACATAAAAAAAGAGTTAGTTATTCTTTGATTTTTGATAATCTTTTTTAATCAGATTCATGAATCTGGAAGCATTTTGAAAAACGAGTGTAGATAATATTTGAGATCTTACAGATACAGAAAGTAAAAAAGGAGGGAAAAAACAGAAAATATTACGACGCAAAGGATACAACACTTAACAAAAAGAAAAATAACAAAAAAATAAAACGATACGCTTCAAGAATTTCGGAGAAATGACACATCACGGTACGAACAAATTGCAGGCGATCGATCAGACGGTGGGAGGGAGGAAAAAAAAAGGAAACTATCTCCGTCGTTCGATCATTTTCAAACACAAATTATGATCGCGTACATCGCCCCACCCACCGTTTCCTTTAGTTTTTTTCATAAACTTTTTCGAAATTGTATGCGTAAGATACAAATGCTTCGGATAGAGATGAACTGCCGATGAGGCGATCAGTTTTTGAACTCGTCTTAAGGCAGCTGTACTTTTGCAGCTATTTTTATGGTGAACGCCACTAGAAATAAAGCAAACGTCCAAAACTCATATTAGATTTCAATGTTCAATTGATTTCAGAACTTAAAAAAAATTTTAAAAAAATTACACTCACCATTCACCGATATGAAAGACGCGGGGTGCTCGCAACACCATAGTCGTTAACTCTTGTGAAAGGCATTTCGTGGAAACAGCCAATAAACTCCAATCCCAATTGTAATCGTCATACGTGCAAAAAGTTTTTGAACACGCTTTGAACTCTTCCCATACCGAACGATTGAACGCAATGCCCATATTGTGCTTACTACTAATCCACTGCGTAATTTCAGCCTGAAAGAAAAAAAATTGTATTAAGATTTATTTTCAAAATAATTAGCTACTTTTATATGGAAGATTTTTTCAAAAATAGAGGGGGTTATGTTGGAGCCACACCCATAGGTCATTTGGGCGTGTAATACAGAATACACATAGGATGGCTATTAAAGGTTATTTGAGTAAGCTGTTAATATCAAATAGTTTTTTTTTTTGGGTGGTGGGGTAGGTTTCATAAATCAAGAAAACAAATTTCGCGGAAGGTTCCCGAACATTTTCCGAAAACCAATTTCTCAAATGAACAATTTGTTGCGAGAGTGAAGGAGGCGGATGGATAATATTCGGGGACCGAAAGTCTATCAATCATAAATTTTTCAATCACATACTGGAACACTTATCCATAATGCCGCGAAAACCACATTCTTTAATTTTACTTGTGTTTACGATAGACTTTCATCCTATTCAAGCGAATGTATTGAGACATTTCTAAAACTTTCACAAAATTATGAATGGGTATCAATTTTTCAGGCAGCTAAACAACTTTGTCAACAAATATTAACATAGATATATCAATTTAAATCTCGCGTAGATGAAACTGATGACACATCTCATGGAATATTCAAATATTCTACTATCGTTAGGGGGTCATTTTTTCCAACCATAATCGGTTCTTAACCTCTCTTCAACCCAACCACCTCTAGTAATGGTCATTGGCGTATTTAGGGGTATACCAATGTGCCACTGGAACACTTCGTTGAATTTCCAAAAAACCAAAAATTCGTTAAACTTCAAATATTATCAATAACGTAAAGAAAATAGGGAAAAAAATAGTTTTGTGTTTTCAACTACCGACACACCCATCAAAAAAGTTGAAATACGCCACTGTTAAAGTTTACGAATTAATAAAAGGAAATTTGTCGTACAATTTTTTGGACACCAACATTTTTGAACAGTGTATTTAGCAACTCACCAAAATGTTAGACCAATATGCTACGTCAAAATAATTCTATACTATAATACGAGCAATAATTGTGTGTGTATATGTACGAGTAGTAGCTTAAAATTACAGGATAGAGGTTTTTGAGTGCGAGAAAACAATCTAGATATGTCCTAGTGATGGTAACAAGCATTTGCTTATTTCTTAAATACTCAAGCATTTGAGCATTTGTTCAAAAAATGGTTGAAAAATAAATACTCAATATTTAAAAACATATGCTCAATGATGAGCAAATACTCAAAAATTTATGAACATTTTAAATAATTTTGGTTTCTGGCCTAAATAAATTAATAAGTTACAGGGATGTGAAACGACACATTTTTAAAAGCTTTTATTCCACTCACTACTGCGATTTTAAAATATACCAATATTGCAGCCAACCTTCCGCAATGAAATAATATTTATTTTGCATGAAGCTAAAGTCAAAAAAAATAAAATCTTATCTTTAAAATTGCATTTGTAACGTAATTTTAATTAATTTTAAATCCTGTTCAAAGGGTTGGCACAAGCCAAAACACCGCCGAGCAACACTTCAGAGCTTGTTTATTATAAATTTATAAGAGTAAATCATTGTGTGGAATCTAGCACACTCATATAGCTGTTTCCCTTGCTACATTTTGTTCTCGAGTAAGTACTCTACCTAATGAGCATCCATTAAGTCTTAATTTTATCTTCACTTATTAGCTACTCACAGAACATCTGGACTGAGTGAACATATAATTATGGCAACTTGAAAGTTTGCAAATAATTACATCTTGCTTTAAGAGGAAATATTAAGAATGCTCTAGCTTGCTAAGCAAATGCTGAGAATGCTTGAACCAATATTAAATTCTTGAGTATTTTAAGTATCAGCACATGCTGAGCAAATGCCTGAGCATTCTCAGCATTTGCTCATGAATAATAAATGCTCGAGCATTTACCATCACTATCTCAATCTCTCCATCGGTAGAATTAATAACAAATAATGATTGAAATTTTGTGATTAACCCCACAAGTAACGAATAGGAAAGGTTTTATTAGTAAAATTTGCTAAGCCTAAGTTGCGCATAATAATTATGATTTATGACAAAAGAAGTATTTAAATTAAGTAACAAATTTTTTTTTCCACATCAGAGTGAACCCAGGTACTATAATGTTAAAAGTGAAATTTTAAAAATATACTTTTATACGTGTAAAATGTGTTAAATAAAACCTAGCGAACTCTATTACATTCACACAGAAACACGTAACCCAACCCGCAATTGCGATCTTAAAGATTTGGTAATGCTGTAGCAGCAAACTCGGTAACTATTTACGGATCTATCCATATACGAACCAAAAACAGAGTCTAAATTTTGTTCCCAAAGGGAGTTATATGGAAACATATAATAAAATTAAATTAATGAGTTAGAAGATACACACAGTGCCAGATCTAACGAAAAAAGTCTAGGTGCAAAATGCTTGAAAGGATACAATACTTGATAATTTTTTAGGCGGCTCCGAAGGGCCAAAAAGCCCAAATGTACTCTTGCTGAGCTAATACCCATTAGACCCGCCACAGAAATGAATTTATTTGGCCCACTCCGAAATGAAGAAGACAATTTCGGAAATCCTATTTGGAATAAGGTACCTACCAACAAAATATTCATTTTCATATTCTCCCTACAACTTTGAAATGAACACGGTATACTGTATTTTAAAGATAAACTAAATTTTCAAGTTAAATTCAAACATGTTAGCAACAAAGCACGATTACGTCAAAAAGCCAAGGTCTCATAGAATTTAAGTTCTTTTTTTTTAGTGCCAAGCCTATTTTCTAAGCAACAGCTCGTGCATGAATTATGACCTATAAACAAATAAGACGAATAAATAATAGGTACCTAATACATTCTCACCTTTTTACTATCTGCTGTAAAATCAACAGTCTTCAAATACGATCCTAACGATAGAATTCTACAAGTAGGACAATTTGATTGTCTGGCGTGATCCATTAACTGCAGCATATGAATGAAATCTGGTGCTACATAATGATCTTCTTCAAAAAATACAATTAAACCTGAAAAATAGCATTATCAAAAATTTACAAACGAGAAAAATATAATTTCGTGTAAAATACGAAGATTTAATAATTATCTGTGGGCAGACGCAATTTACAATTTTAGCGCCCGGGACTACACATTTTCTTAAATCCTCTAAAAAACTACACAAAAAAACCTTGATCATATCTGGTTAATGATACATTTTATATTTTTAACCGACTTTGAAAAAAAAAGAGGAGGTTATCAATTCAATCTGTATATGTCTTTTTTTTTTTTTTTTTTACATTTGTTTCAGTATAGTTTATTAACCTGGACACCCATTTTGATGAATTTTTTTTTTAAATGATAAGAGGATGATCCTATGGTGGTTGTAACGGCTTAAAGAAGATATTAGAGTATCGGAATAAAACTTTTTTTGGAACTATTACACTTCTTTCAAGTACAACAATATTTGAAGGAATATTATAGGTACTCCAGAATTAAATTCAATTAATTTATTTATTATCCACAACAATTGTAGGCTTTAACATCAAGAGAGACTTTAAATAAAATTCCAACATAAAATAAAATTCAACAATCTTTTAAAATAATAATTTGTACATACAACAGTGTGGAATACCTTGTCGTGAGAGATATTCTCACCAGAAGGAAATTCTAAAGAATTTAAGCGTGTTCAGCCACTTCGTACATAAGTACGTGTAAGCCAAAACCAAGGCGAACACTGGCGATTTTCGAGCCGGTTTGGGTGGTTTATATATGGCTTATTTGCACGCACACAAACACACGTACGTAAGATAATACGTACGTCGGTGAGGGCCGCGAGGTCGCATCATCCCCTATCGAGATAAGAGATGGCTATCTGGTTCGTGTACGAATCGTGACATCATCTTATTGTGTCACGATTCTGTACTCGTACATTACCTGCAAGTACGTACAGGTAATTGCAATCGAACGTATTTTGTGTATTTAACGTCACAAGGATGATTGTTCGCCTGCCCTTTGGGGCGGCAACTGTTGTTGAGGGGTCCAAGCCCCTATACCTCATACGGGAGAGTCCCCACAGCTACTCCCCCCAGTTTTTGCGCCGCAAAAATGATTGAAATGCGCAAGGCCCGGGGGGAGTGAGGGGGCAGTGGACGTTTGAAGTGTGGCTGCCTAAGCATCGGGGAGTTTGAATTCCCCGCTGCCAAGGCGGCCATCTTCGCCTTTTTGTTGGCTGCCCTCTCCGCTGTAAATAGGAATCTCATTGGTTCCCTGGTCTCTGTTGGCTTCGGCTCCAGCGTTGAGGGTTCTGTCATCGGAGTTGGTTCTGGTAGAGTCCAGGGAGGAGAGATGATAGGTGGAAGCGGAGTCGTCATCTCCTAGAGAACACTCTCCACGGCTGGTGCCATGTCCATCAGGAGTTCCTCCTCAATCCGATCAAGTTCCGATTTCTGCTCCGGAATTTCCCCAGTGTTCTTGGCAACTTTCGGAACTTCTAGGTTCTTGGTTGTGTTGTGGAAGATTCGGGTTGGTAGCGACATTGGAATAGTTGTAAGGAAACCAGGGAGCCAAAAATATCGTTCAGAAAACACGTCTGAGAGCTAAGACAGTTCTGAAGTGGGTGAATTTACTGCTTTTTTCGATTTACGATTACAGTTCCGTTTCATTATTTTCACATCTTCTTATCAGCGTGTAGAGGGGATAGCGCTTAAAATTCTCAGCCGTATGCAAGTTTTCCAGTTAAGTTCTGATCGGTTTAAGCAGAGTTATGCCTGAAATAAACTCATAGAATATTTTATTCGAATTTTATTACAAAGGAATCTCCGTTTGTGACGTCACAACGTTGAGATTATCTTTGTATTTAACAGTAAACGCACGTTGCGATGTCTATTTCCGTATCACATGTGGATTTGTTTATTCCTGTCATTTTCTTTATGTTGGCATTCCTCGTTTGCTTATCTCCGGAGTTTCTTTTGTCTCACGGAGTTCCGATTTTTGTCGCATATTTTTTAGCGGGTTTCAACTTACGTAGCGGATATTACTTTTTCGAGAGTAAACTTTATTTTTTTCGCATTAACCTCAGACATGCGAGAAGGGTGGGAATTTTTGCGTTTTTTACTGCCTAAGGGCCTGCCTCTTTTTTGTGAGCTTATAGGGGCCTCTAGATCAAATGTTTTAGTGGTAACATCATCCAAAAACTTCACAGACTTTTTAATTTTTGGTGTTTTCTTGATTTTTGAATTCGTTGTTTCACATTTTTCGACAGATTCTTCCGTATTTGTTTAGGAATCTGTCTGGATATTTTCTATATTCTCCCTTGGTATCCTTTTTATTCTTTTGTTGTCACTTACCATGTATGCAGGCTTCAATCTGTCAATTGAAATTGTTCTAGGTTCGCCTGCAATGAGTATCACAAAGTTTTTCTCATCTCGTAATACTACTTTGTAAGGACCAGCGTATGGTTTCTCCAGCTCAGATCTCATTTTTTGTCTCTAACAAATACGTGTGAGGTATTGGCCAAGTGTTTTGAGACGTAAATCTTGGGCTGGCCATGGCAAGCTGCCTTTTCAAGAAAATTGTTGCTATCATTTCTAATATTTTGTACCATAATTTCCAGGCTAACTTCCTTCGATTTTGTGAAGAAGTTCCCTGGAAGGCGTAGCTCTTTGCCAAACGCTAATTGCGCTGCAGAATGACCTGTATCGGTTTGTAGGGCAGATCGAAGGCCTAAGAGGATGGTAGGAAGTACTTCTACCCATCTCTTTGTATCATGTGACATGATAGAGGCTTTGAGAGCTCTATGCCATCTCTCAATTTTGCCATTGGCTTGAGGATGGTAAGCTGTGGTATAACTGTGTTGAACACCAAGCTTATTGGACAGCTCTTTAAAGAGCGAGCTCTCAAATTGGCAACCTTGGTCCGTAATTATGACTTCTGGTACGCCATACCTCGCAATCCAGGTATCGTATAACCTTGCAGCTACTGTAGGAGCTGACATCTCATGTAGAGGGATTGCTTCTGGCCATCGTGTTGCCCTGTCTATTATCGTTAACAGGTATCCGTGTCCTTGAGATGGTGGCAATGGGCCTACCAAGTCCATGTGTACAGTTTTAAACCGCTCTGTTTGTTTGAAGGATTTGAGGGGCGAGCGAGTGTGTCTTCCTACTTTGGATTCTTAACAGTTCAGGCAACTGCGAGCCCATTTGTTGCAGTCAGACTTCATTCGTGGCCATACAAACCTTGCCAAAATCATATTAGCACTACATTTTGGCCCAGCATGTGACAGATTATGTACACTGTTGAAAGCCAACCTGCGATATTTTACCGGTAGAAATGGCCTATTCTTACCTGTACTGATGTCACATGTTAATAAAACATCAGTACCGGGAATTTTTCGCTGTCTCAATTTGAGAGTAGTATCATCGTTCGATAACAACTCTTGCAATTCTGCATCCTTAAGCTGTGCTTTAGCTATTTCAGCATAAGGTAATTGGACAGGAGCCGAGATAGCTTCGATTCTACTCAAGGCATTAGCTGGAGTGTTAAGTTCTCCACTTATATACTGAATGTCGGTAGTCAATTGACCAATATAGTCTAATTGTCGTGCTCTTCTCAACGATGCCTGTTCTGCTTTTTGTGTGAAGGCATATGTTAGGGGTTCATGGTCAGTATACACAGAAAAACATCTACCCTCTAATTGGTGCCTGAAATGCTTCAACGCAGCAAAAATTCCGAGCAATTCCCTATCGTATGTGCGATAGTTCTTTTCTGTTTTTGAGAGCTTCCTCGAGAAGAAAGCTAGCGGTAACTTCTTGTTGTCTTTATCCAGTTGGTACAGGGTTGCACCAATAGCAAAATCAGATGCATCGGTACTCACGCATAACAGCAGACTTTTGTCTGGATGAGCCAATAGAGTTGCATTTGCCAGTGTATCTTTGATTTTCTTAAAGGCCTGTTCGGCTTCTTCATTCCATTCGATTGGAGTTTTGTCTTTCTTTTTATTTGTCTTAATTAGTGCAAACAGCTTACTTTGTTCGGCTGCTGCATTCTTCATGCAATGTTTATAGAAGTTCACCATCCCCAAGAAACGCCTAAGTTCAGCGACATTTGAGGGTTTTGGGAAGTTCAATATTGGCTCTACTTTGGTCTGCAAGGGGGAAATGCCTTCGGTCAAGACTTTGTAGCCGAGGAAGTCAATTTCAGTCTGTGCATATAAGCTTTTACCTACGTTGATAGTAAGCCCAGCAGCGTGTATATGCTGTACGATGGCTCTTACATTCTCCTTGTGCTGTTGCTCACCGCCTTCAGAGCAAATGCAGATATCAACCAAGTATGCATATGCAAATGGCAATTCCCTAAACAGTCCATTGATAAATCTCTGGAAAGTTTGTGCTGAGTTGCGAAGTCCAAATGGCATTCGAAGGTATTCGAATAGTCCAAAGGGGGTTATAACCACTGTCTTTGGTACATCCTGGTCAGCCATAGGAATTTGGTGGAATGCCCAGTTGATGTCAATTTTGGTGAACATCGTTTTACCCTTCATGTTCGCGTTGAAGTCCATTATATTGGGGACTGGATAGCGATCAGGAACTGTTATGGCATTTAAGGCCCTGTAGTCTCCAACAATTCACCACTCTCCACTTGCTTTTTTGGTCATGTGGATAGGGGAGCTCCATGAGCTTTTTGAGAGGCGACATACGCCCTCCTCAATAATGCGATGAAAGTACTCCCATGATGCTTTGAGTTTGTCAGGCAGTAACCTTCGTGCTCTAGCGTGGCAAGGCTGTCCTTTGGTTTCAATGTAATGAACCGTATCGTGTTTGTATGTAGGATGCCTGCAAATTGATGGTTGAGTGACTCCAGGATAGTCAGACAGGATCCATAAGAGTTGTCCGTAGACTTTTGTACAGCTGGATATATTTGTGTCCAGTCTGTAAGCATGCGTTTTGCCATCCACACAATTTTTAGTTTCACTATTGATCAGTTTGCTGTTTTTTAGGTCAATGATCAGGCCATAATGTGCAAGAAAATCTGCACCCAGGATCGGGTTTGAAACATCAGCAACCGTGAAGGACCACGTCATTTTTTCCTCGAGTCCAATGTCAACTTTGCTGGTCTCAAGTCTGTAAGCTGAAAGGTTTTGACTATTCACAGTAAGGAGATAGTATTTTGGAGGAAGTACTTTTTGTTTTTACTTACTGGCAATATACTCAAGTCTGCACCTGAGTCTATCAAGTACCATCTCCTATTTGTCCTGTCCTTTATGAACAGGTGGCATGAGTGTTTTTCCGAGGGGTCTTTGGCCGCATAGATGGTCCCTTGTTCTAGTTTGACGCTTCCTAGTTGTAGGATTTACCCCACCATTTGCACCTGTTGTTGCATTTGGTGGCCTCCACGCCAAACCAGTTGTGTAAAAAGCAACTTTTATCATCCCAATTTCGAGACTGGTTTTTGGGATATGATGTTCTTGGGGAAGTTGAACTCTGACCCCTGTTACTGGAGCTAGATCTACGGTCTCTGGACCAGGACTGTCGTCCTCTGCTATTGCCACTGTTATTGTTGTTGCTTCTACTTTTAGATCTTTGTCGCCAGCTACTATTGGATTTCATTGAGCCTTGGCTTTTGTTCCGTTTTACTTCATCGGTCAACTGAGCTATTTGGACTCGAAGTTGAGCGAGTTCTCCAGTCTCTGCAGACACTGCACTGACCACGGGCTTTGAACTGGTGTATTCGAGTGCATTATCTGCGGATTTTACAAGGAAGTCCAAGTCTGCCGATGTATTTATTACGGTCAAACCTACGGTGGCTAGGCATTGCACAACACTTTGGGGAAGTTATTTGCAAAATTGATTGCCTATGACAGAAGGGGCTACTATGTTATCTGCCTTCTGCCTCAATTTTGCCATGAAGATTGAGGGTTTGTCATCCCCCATCTTCATACCACCAATCACATCATCAATTATTTTGTTCTTTGTTTTTCCAAATACATTTTTTATCTTCTTGACAAACCAGGCATATTTGTCATCTTCTGTCAAAGGGCATTCCATGATGTCCGGAATGTGGCAGATTATCTGTGGGGGCATGCCTCCACAGATGTGTAGATACCGCTGGTTCAGAGTTATGTTCTCGGTTTTGAACCTGCCTTCTAATAGAGTCATCCATAAGTCTACCTCATTGGGCAGAAATTCCGGGATCTCTATTCTCCATCTGTAGAAGTTGGGGTTCTGCCCTGGCTGCAATTGCAAAAGTTGCATAATCTGCGCCAAGACTTCGAGTGTCAGCTGTGGCTGACTACTACCTCCCTGCGATGGTTGTGGGTTTTCAGTTGGTGGTGGGACCATTGCTGTGTCTTTCTGATGACAAGCGTATTCCACAGAACTACTTCCTTCCTTGCTGGTCGAAAACACTGGCTCCTGTGTTTGTAGGACAGGTGTTTTTGGGTCTGAACTTTAGCTTAAAGTTCCCAGTCGTGTTAATTCTGGGTGTTGAGGGCCTTCTTCCAGGTTTGTTAAATTCGTAGAGTGTTGAGTCGAAGTCGGGGGTTTAGGGATGAGTCCAACCTTCTTCCTCCAGGTCTACTGTCTTGTTTCTCCTTGTTTGTATATCTTA
This sequence comes from Ericerus pela, assembly GCA_011428145.1. Classification (NCBI taxonomy): domain Eukaryota; kingdom Metazoa; phylum Arthropoda; class Insecta; order Hemiptera; family Coccidae; genus Ericerus; species Ericerus pela. Next base: position 2,461,538 of record WOFM01000406.1, on the reverse strand, counting down.
AGGAGAGGGGTATAAATTCCCACTTCAGTAGACTCTACTTCAACAACCTAAAAGGTGTCTTAGTCTGCAAAAAAAAATTTTTGTATTTGCTGAGCAAGCGAGTATTTCGCCAGCACACTGCGCCAAATTTTTGTAAAAGCGCAACGCGCCTAAGGACACCTCACAACGTAGCCAAAAATCACGTCGGGGTCACCACTGTGGAATACCTTGTCGTGAGAGATATTCTCACCAGAAGGAAATTCAACAGAATTTAAGCGTGTTCAGCCACTTCGTACACAAGTACGGATAAGCCAGAACCAGACCAAACACTGGCAATTTTAGAGCTGGTTCTGAGAGTTTATATACTGGTTTTGGCACATGCATAAAGACACACTTATGTACATATACATATGTAGGTGTGTAGTAGAATTCACGTCATTTCTTATTCAATGCTGAAGCAACTGATAAGAAATGACATAATGAGTTCGTGTACCGGTCCGAGACATTACCGAGATCTTTATCTATCGTTTTGTCATCGGCCGAACTTTGCATCTTACTTGCCTGTGTGTGCAAGTAAGAGTATACGAACAAACAATGTATTTTATATATTGTTGAATATAATACGCCGATAAGGAATGGCGTGTGTACGAGATCTATAGTCCCCACAGCTACTCCCCCCAGTTTTCGCGCAGCAAAAATGATAAGTTGCATGCCTGGGGGACTTATCGAGTCTACTTATTTTATTATTTTATTATTTTAATATTTTAATATTTTAATATTTTAATATTTTAATATTTTATTATTTTATTATTTTATTGAAATTTTTTTCTTAAATTTTCCACCCTCCCCACACCAAGTGGGTTTAGCCACTATAGATCAGAAAAATGAAATTATTGATGGAACAAACAGATATTTCAATATTTTAGTACTTCATGAGTTCTGACCAAAATATTCGTAGTTAGGGCCACTACTAATGACGCCAAATTATTGATCGTTTAGAGGTTTATTAAAGGTGGCCGCAACACAATTGTAAACGCGTTGCAACTATTTCAAATTTTAAACTCATATTCAGCAGCGCTAAAGGCTGCCTCTAGTCGTAAAAAAGTAAAACGGTGAACAATAAGTTATCGATTGGAAACGATGAAAATAAATGATTTATAACGTTGACGCCTACGCGTTTAGATAACATTTCGTTTTTGTACGAATGGTATTAAATTTTATTTCTTCTTTAATTTCTAACCAACGCCACAATCTGGGCGTGAAATATTATTTCTACAGGTCAAGTAATTCCCATCGCGAACTTCATTCTCCATACACTGGAAAATATAAATATCGACGGCAGGACACAAATATGAGAACAGATGGGTCTGCAATTTTTTCAGTTCGCATATTCTTCACTATCGTAGGTATACCTACGCATACCTATAGCTATACCTATACCTATACATATATCAAGCTATACCTACGTATACATGTATACAAATAATTGGACTCGTATTCTTTCACGTTCGTAAGCGAGTTTGTAAAATAATATTATACGCATTAATACTTAATGTACTTTTCCTTTTCACATTTACCTTCATGGTTTTTCGTCACATTGAGTTGATTAAAAACACGATTTGCTTTCCACCACCAATGGTGTTTCGTTTGTGTGAATTTCGCTTCTCTGTAGTGACCGTACAAGTCAGGATGCAAGGCGTTATTGCACTTTTTATCGATTGCTCTGGGGAAAAACAAATAAAATAACAAAATTAATTTTTGATTAATATAAAAAGTTATAGTCAACCTGAAAACTTTAAAATAAGTCCCGCAAAAAATATGATGATTTTCAAATCAGCAATCATTAATTAGGTATCTATACCTAAGAACATCTTATGCGAAGTTTAATTGCAAAAATGTTACAAGAAGCTGCCGAAAGAAATTAACTGTGAATATGAATATCGTCTGAATTTTGATCTAAATAAGAATATTTTAGAGTAACCTGGAAAGTGCTGAATGAACTTATTACACAAGCGGCTATTGAATAGCTACTGTACCAAATGGTCGACTTCTACTCCTACAACCGTATTCTAGAACGATACTTAAGTAAAAATTCGCTACTTAAGTAAAATTTTATCTGTAACTCACAGGATAAACCTGATAGAACGAGTACTTAAGTCTTACTTAACGTTAAGAAACGTTCTGGAATATAGGTGTAAATGTGTTTGGTATATATGTATTAACGCTTGTGACTTTTAGCTGACTGCTCATTTCTCCTCCACTAATAAAAGATCAGAAATGATATCTATATTTGTCAAAAAGATGGACAAAATGTGGTATCTGCCTACGGAGCTTAACGAGATGTGATTTTGTTGGTGTATTACATGGTCTCACACACCCCTAAAATGAAAATAAGAAGTTTTGATATTTTTGGAAAATTGGCACATTTTCAATATTATTATTATCAGCTTTTATTCTACTCACTATTGCGATTTATAAAATATACCAATACTGCTGCCAACCTTCTAAAACGAAATAATGTTTATTTCATACAAAGCTAAAGCCAAAAAAATAGCTTATCTTTTAAAAAATCGTTTTTAACATAAACTTAATTTATTTAAAATAATGACGTAAGTTTTTGCGTATCCCTCATTTCTCTTCCAATAATTAATGATCCTAAATGAAATTCATCACAAAAAGAGACCTGATAGTGGAAGTGAATACAATGATTTAAGAATTATTCTTTTCCGATGCACAAATTTCAAATTACATTCCACATAAATCAATATTCCCCATATTTAGGCATGACAGATCCACTTGGCTTCATTGTTTTTTCTTAGTTTTTTTTTTTTTTTTTTTTTTTAATTATTACTATATACATATGCGTGTACATTCAATGTCCGATAAGTGGCGAAATATTATGCAGAAAGCACTTCGTATATATGTATAATTATATACAGTAATACGCAGAGCTACCAATTTTGTTCTTGTATTTTCTTGCACCGTTATCTCGTAATTAATTCGTTTTAGATGAAATCTAGTAGTGGAAATGAATTTTTCGTAAAAAAAAAGGGTGATGACTGAAAACTTTTTTCTGCCATCATTAGTTTTCGAAATAAATAAATTAAAAAATGACAAATTTTTCATTAATTTTGCAATTTTTTTATGACCGATTTGTGAAAAACTAAAGACGATAAAAAAATTAATTTTATTAGAGAACTCGAGAAAACTTTCTCTTCTTTTCAATAGTATAAATCTCAGCTTTATAGCTTAAATAGTGCCTGAGAAATCGTAAAGTGAGAGAAGAGCAGTTTTTTTTTCAAAATTAAAATGTTGTGAATGTTGCAAAAAACTGGATAAATATACAAAAATTGGTATTGAATTTTATTATATAGATTGAGATGATTGATTTTTAGCTCCTAAATGTGAACAAAATATGTTAACTTATTGAAAAGTAATACATACAAGTGCCTGCAATCAGTCAAAGAGGATATTTTTTTGGGTGTTTCCAGTTATGTCTGTAAACAGATGATAGAGGAAAAGTGAGAGAATAAAATAAAGACTTCTTCTGGCAGTTTCGACATTTTTTTTTTTTTTTTTTTAATATAAGAATCAATCTGGCTAATTCACTCTGACAGATATAATGTAAAAATAAAACAAGAAATTAGTAATGAAAAAATACAATTACATAAAAAATGTTCAGTAACATCATAAGGATTCAAACGTGAGTTACAGGGGTGACAGTCCAGGTCATAAGCACAGACCTATGGAGAATATGTGCGAATAATAAACGAACAGCATTAGATACTTGCAACTGTGTATTCATGAACATAACTAAATCGATATAAAAGGTAACAAATGAAACTGAAATGAATAGGCATCTTATCTCAAAATAGACAAACTCGGACATGACATATACGATCAATATACAATAATAAGGTACATTAAGGTGAATTGTATTCAACATATTCCCCCACCTTGAGACATAGGTGTCTCGGAAAGTAAAGGAACTAGTTTAATAATAGGACGACGCAAAATCTTAGAACCTAATTGTATATCAGCTACTCTAGCAATATCATCTTTACCATAAAAAAGCTTATTAATACAAGCAAGAGGCCAGCTGCAGGGTGACTTAGACTCATCTTTCACCAAAACTAACTCACCAACAACAAGCACTCTATTTTCCTGGACACTAAGAGTAGATTTTCAAAGAGCAACCAAATACTCATTATGCCAAACTGACCAAAACCGATCCAACATACCTCGTACAAGTTTGTATCTGACCAGCTGACTACCATTTACTACTTCACCAGGTAATTCAGGCGCAACCATTAAAGAACAACCAATACATAAATGACTCAGAGTAATAAAACAATTAACAATAGAATCAGAAGAACAAAGAGGGCGAGAATTAAGAACGGCCTCAATTTGAGTGATGAGAGTGAACAATTTGACAAACGATAAAATCTGACTCCCCACCACCTTTCGGAAGTGGGACTTGAACGATTTAACAGCGGCTTCCTACAGCCTGCCAAAGTTTGGAGCTCTTTGAGGAATAAAATGCCAACAAAAACCTTGACTCACAGCATACTTCTCAATCTCATCTCAAGCACTCAAAACCAACTCAAAGGCTGCTCTTAACTCACGATCCGATCCTACAAAATTTGTTCCGTGGTCACTATATACATTAGAACACATACCTCCCCTCGCCACAAATCTAGAAAAAGCATCCAAAAAACACTTAGTAGAAAGGTCTTCAACAACTTCCAAGTGGCAAGCTCTTGTGACCATACAAACAAATACACACACATAAGATTTAAAAATCACCTTTCTGCAATTGCCACTGGGCCCCACAGTACAAGTAGAAAATGGACCAGCAAAATCAATCCCCACTTCAACAAACGCAGGTGAGGCATTCACCCTAACAGCTGGTAACTGACCGATAGGTATCTTAAATTCTAAATTAGGAATAAAACGGTGACAAATTACACATTTATAAATAGAGGAACAAATTAAACGGTTTAGGCTACATAAAACAAAATATTCAAAATTGATAAAATTCCTTAAAAATAAACAGTTGGCATGAAAAATTTTTACATGTAAATGTTCAATCAAAAGAGTTAAGTATCTGCATTTTGGAAAAATAATAGAGTACTTGACCCTTTCAGAAAGTTCAGCGTTAGACATCCGGCTGCCAAGACAAATCAAACCATCGGCATCAACAAAATAATCAATTTTCTCCAGCTTTTTAATATCAATTAACCTTTGAGAAAGTTTAATAGCAAAAATATGCACAAAATTACATTCATTTACAGTTAAGTTATTAAAAGTTCGACTACATTTTCCAAGGGCAGAGTTCTCAATAAAACGCAATACATAGGCTAAAATTCTAATTAACTTGAAAAATTTAGAAAAACAATCAAAAAACTTAATTATCCAACAGTCGGTGGTAGCTAAAAAAACTCTACTCTTCTTCTCTTCAACAAGAGCCTGGACATCAAATACCAACTCAGATGTTGCATAGCTATGCTGCCGTAAGAAACTAGGACCTTTCAAAAAATCATACAAATCATCTAAACAACCAAGGTCAATGCCCCTAGAAATTACATCAGCAGCATTATCCTGGGACCGAACATGATTCCACACTGAAGTAGGTATCACCTCAGAAACCTTTGTGACTCGGTTTGCCACAAAAGTGCACAAAGAATATTCTGGCTTTGCCAACCAGGACAAAACAATTGTAGAATCAGTCCATGCAATAACTTGAGAGCTTTCAGATAACTTGAGCGCAGTTTGAACTTTCTTAAACAATTTAGCAGCCAGCACCGCACTACATAACTCCAATCTAGGTAACAAAACCTTCTTAACTGGTGCCACTCTCGTCTTAGCACAAAGTAACCGAATAACAACATCACTTCCAGTTTGATGACGCATATAAACCGCAGCCCCGTAGGCTTTCTCTGACACATCAAAAAAAAAATGAAATTCACATTCTGCTACCTCCCCCACAAATTGTGGGATATGAATGGACAGCAGCTCCGTCAACTTATCTCAAATACTCAGATACCGATTAACAACATCACCTACTATCAGGTTGTCCCAGCCAACCTGATTAGCCCATAACGACTGCAAAATAATTTTTAAAGTGATGGTGATAGGAGATAATAAACCCAGCGGATCAAAAATTCTAGAAATCTCCGATAAAATTTCTCGCTTAGTCCAGGAAGTAGATTGCTCAGGTAACTGAGCATAGAAGGCAAACCTATCATCAACTGTGAGCCACCTGAGTCCAAGTGCGCTCACTGATGGCTCATCACTTTCAATCTCTAGAGTTCTTTCTATCAGTTCCCTATCCAGACCAACTAAAACATCCACCGAACTGGAAACAAATTTCCTCAAAGGAAAACCACCACTCCCTAAGACTTGGTGTAGCTCATGCAGCCTAGCTTTCGCCTCTTCCACCGAGCTACCACCAGTCAGAACATCATCCATATAAAAATCTCGTCTTAAAATGGCTGCAGTTTCAGAGAACTCGCTGTCGGACTCATCTGCTAACTTTCTCAAGCACTTTGTGGCCAAGTACGACGCAGGCTTCGTTCCATAAGTCACTGTATTCAATTCGTAGGTGCGGATAGGCTCATTCAGATTGTCTCTCCAAAGCACACACTGCAGACGTCTATCCTCCTTCTAAATCCTTATCTGCCTATACATCTTCTCAATGTCTGCAGTAAAAGCTACTTTCTTACACCTAAAACGCACCAAAATTGAAAAAAGGTCATCCTTGGACAAATCACCAAAAACTTGAGACCGAGATGCACCAATTGCTACCCAGCCAAACACAGTTTCTCGCAAATAAGGCTCATCTATCAGCTCAATCTTACCAGCTAACACAACCTCCTCAAAAAATTCAGCGCCTAGCAATAAATCAACACGGCTACCACCTAATTTAGGGTCATCAGCGAAATCTAAATTCTTATTTTTATATTTAGACGTATTATAAACAATAAAATCATTAGATATATGCGGCGTAATTTGAAAATTAGCTTCTAAACAATAATTTCTCGTTCTCAATTCAATCTTAACTCTACAGCACTGAGTTACATTAAGCGAGCCAGGTACAGCTGTTTTCAAAATGATATTCGACTTTTTCTTACAACATTTTAAACGTTTTACAAGATACTCAAAAATTAAATTGGGTTCAGAACACGAATCTAAAAACGTTCTAGCTAACAATTTTTTATCACCCTAACTCGCAAAAACTAAAGCAGATGGCAAAAATATACCACTTTCGTTGACAGTGGCACAAAAACTTTTCTTAGCCTCGATCTTGGCTCCATCTAAAGCCTTTTCATTACTCGATATAGGCTTTTTTGCATCTAGATGAAGCAATATATGATGACGCTTACCACATTTGGCACATCTCAGGGCACAGCATGACAATGCCATATGACCCTTGGACAGACACTGGAAACACAAACCTTTCCGCTTAATTAGGTCAGTTTTATCAGACACGGACTTGACTGCAAATTTCTTAAAATCTGCAATGACATGATTCTCTTGGCAATCGAAGCACTTAATTTCAGCACTAGAATTGCCCTCTGTCGATTTTCTCAGATGATAAGTTTTCACAAATTCAGCTTTCTTACCACCCACACCAGAGTTGCTCATAGATTCAATGACTCAAACTCGCTGCTGCAAAAAGGCCTCCAATTTCTCATACTTGGGATACTCAGCTTCTTTGACAGTTTCAATTTCCCAAGCCTTTCTCGTTTCCGGATCTAATTTCTCTGTGACTAAGTAAGACACCATATATGACCAGCCATTGGTAACACCCATAGCATCAAGTGACTCGATTGCATCAGAAGCAGCATCCAATAATTTCTGCAATGCAGTCTCGTTTTTGGCAGCTGGCAACTGTGTCAGCAACTGTAGATGGAAGTTGATAGTAGCTCGGCAATTCTCGTATCTCTTTTTCAGCTTGTCCCAAGCTTTCTCAAAATTCTTGTCAGTGATTTTAAATTTCTTGATCACATTAGCAGCATTTTTCTGACAAGACTGCTTAAGGTAGACCATTTTTTCAACATTAGTATAGGCCTCCTCATTTACCACCACTGACTCAAAAAAATTTTTAAAGTCATTCCATTTGCGGTAATCACCTTCAAACTTTGGAATCTGTATCTCAGGCCTCTTAACCTTTCGATCAGGTTTTGTTTCAGCACCCAGCAAGTGCCTCACCATAGACGTATGGCCAGACGAGGCTTCAGTGTGAGCAGCTATAAATTCGGCCAACACAATTTGGCAGAGCGAGCAATAGTTTCAACTCGCGTCCGCTCATTTTCATGCTCTGTTAATTTCTCATCTTCAACATCCATCTCAATTTGGGACTGGATCTCATGAAATTCGGATATCTTTTTCTGTAAATCTTCTTTATCAATTTTTGCTGCTTCCAAGTCACCCTTAGTTTCATCATCATCAGTAACCATATTCTCAATGTTGGTACATACCCTCTGTATACTGCGTACCAGCAAATCTCATTTTTGGATGGCTTTCTCAAGCAGCTTTTTCCAATCTCGTCCATCTTGTCCAAATCAGACTCTCGTATTGGAAACTGTGTTGTGAACAGGATACAGGTTAGACAAGCTTGCTGGGGGGCCAGGCGAACAATTCGATCAGACCAAGAACAAAGCTCATAGTTGCAAACTTTCACTGCACAAGCACAGCGATAGCATGATTAGGCGAACAACCGATCAAGGGCAATAAAAATGACCAGAGGAGACACAAAATTTTCAATTCCACAAACAAAAAAAACAGCAAAAAAAAGTATCACGTCGAGGTCACCATAATGTTAAGTCCGAATAATAAACAAACAGCATTAGATACTTGCAACTGTGTATTCATGAACATAACTAAATCGATATAAAAGGTAACAAACAAAACTGAAACGAATAGGCGTCTTATCTCAAAATAGACAAACTCGGACATGACATATACGATCAATATACAATAATAAGGTACATTAAGGTGAATCGTGTTCAACATGTTGATTTAAACATAACCACATACACCATCCTTTAAACACCTATTATAACCTTTCATAATGCAAATAAAAATATCATCTTTGATTGAATGAAGACGCTTCTATAATACATCGAATCAAACACATTACTTTAATAAAGAAACGTACAATCTATTTCTCCTTGCTGCGCCAGAATAGTTGGACAGATTTTTATGATACAAGTATCAGTGGAAACGGATTTATAGGCATAAGGCTAAGTAAAGGCAATTTAATATAATTCTGAGAGCTGAGTGTAAGACAATCATCTCATTTGACTAGTCTTGCAGTAATCCTCTTACACCAAAAAGGCTTTGTCCCCTAAATTTTCCGAAACATTTTTTTCAACAAATTATCTCTTTTCCTTAAAATTTTACAGGAAAATGAACAAATTTTTTCAGTATTTTCATTTCCTTTTCAAATTTTTGCCACATTTTGATTGAAATCTTATATACATGTATGTATATACGTTCACATACTCTCCCACTTCCATGACCATGAGGTTGAAGTACTCATCTTGCCATATACTAAAAAGATATTTATCTAAAGCAAATAAAATGAAGAACTACATCTGGGCTGTCAGCTCGGGACTCGGGATTTGAACTGGCAATCCACAGGTTGTAAAACATGATGCATTGCGTGGCTATGACTCTGACAATATATAGCTGCATCCCCACAACCACTCCCCTAGTGCAGCAATGCAAACACGACACCAGAGAGCAGAGCAAGGCTGTTTTGTATGAACACATACTTGGGCCATCATGGCTCAACGACCCTCAGAAAAGCGGTAACGTGGAGGTGGTTGAGTGTACATCTCACATCAGTAATCACCAGTTCTGTGGACTGTTGGCTCGGGAATTCGAAGCAGCAATTCACAGGTTGTAAAACACAATGATGCACCTTGCAGGTAAAATGCTGATGATATAATATAGACGCATACCCACATTACACTTTAATAAGACCAATCAAAAATAAAATAGATTTTGATCAAATAAATTATCCCGGTTATATTTCTTTGTTTCATTTTTTTCATCTCCCATACACATACAAGCTCACACATACATATTCAAATGCACGCAGGTACGCACGCACACACACAGAAACGAAAATACACACCATTGTGCGGAAATGGCATTATATTCGAAAAATTATGGAAAAATGCATGAACGATTGCTTTTCTAGATTATATATTCCATTTTTATTGCAAGGTATACTTACTCTTTTATGTTAATATTACGAGGACAGTCGTTCGGTGATTCGCCAGGAAATTGATTCGGATGCGTTTGAATGGAAAATGGATAAAATATTTGCAGTACTTTACAAAAATCGATTTTCTGAACGAGCTTATTTATTTCTTCGTCGTAATAATCGTGACTAAAGACTAGTAAGGCATTTTCTATGCCTTCGGCTTGAGCAAGACTAATTATGGTATGCCTCAGGTACATCAGTCGATTGTGTACCTGGAGAGCAAAAAAAAGCAAACAAAAAAACACGACTACGATATTATTATTAATTTTATGAAGATGAAATTTAATACAGGTTTTTGAATGAGCAAAAATAATAATTTTTTGACATATTATTTTTCATGTCGTGGATAGAGCAAAGAAAACAATAAAATTTTATTAGCACCAACAAGAGTTGCGCAAACAATATTTGTACGAGAAATGTAAGTTACCTTTTGATAACTGTTTAGTGAACGCAGGAATACATTAACAAACCTACACTTAGAAATGAAAATAATTAAGCTTACAAAAATTTACAAGCAACCACGAAAATTCCAAACAAGAAATTTCACTTAGGTATAGAATTTTTCGAACAGGATGCCGTAGTTTGGTTTTCTTGGAGTTGATAAAAATTCACACACGTGGTGTATTGTACGGTTGTGTATAAGTAACGAACAGGTAACTTATAACTTATCACATCATCAACTGATTGAAATTTTTTGTTGCGACAAATCGAAGAATAAAATAAAGGCACTAGTAATATTAGGTCTTCATTAGAAGTTGTGACTATGTATACGTATCCATGAAAAAAACAACCCAACGTCATGCCAGTCGGCAAGTAAGATTTCACCTACAATAGACAGAATTTTAAATTATGTAAGATGGGTAAAATCCGCTCACTAGTTTTTAAATTAAGGTTTTTTGAAGTTTTCATTACAGAAAATAATTCTTAAAACCTATAACGAACGCAATCCGCAACATCGAAATGTACCTTTCCGATTGGCATACAAAAACTTAAAAAAAATCGTTATTCAGAAACTAATAGGCAGAGTCAGCACATCTTCAAACTTGATTGTGAGATATGGACCCAAAATAAGAGTACACGGGCTAAATTTCGCCTCGATCCGTACAGAAATACGCACTTCAGTTTGTTGAAAAATTTTTTTGACCATAATCGGAAAAAATATAGTGAAATTTTCTAGAAGTCGTGACATGCCACTCTCCGAAATTGGTAGATTCTACGAAATCTATATAAAATAGTATCTTTCTGCTTTTAGAAGAGAAAATTCAGTAACTACGAGTTATGCGTTCACTCCTATGCTTATGAACTTAATTTTAATGACAGAAATAGTATCTTACAAAAATTTAATTTGAAAAAAGTTTTTGTCAATATCGACATCGAAATGAAAGATACGTGAAAAACCTACACAAATAGGTGATACCAAATCCATATTGCATGAAAGGAATTCATGGAGCCGACTCCCCTAAAATTCTGACAAAATTAGAGCAAAAGAAGGAACGAGGAAAAAGCAGGAAAAATTCATTAAATTTTAATACTTTAGTATGAAAATATGTTGTTTTTTTCTTTTCTTATAAACCGAGCGACTCTAAATTCGATAGTAGCACACATATCTTGAGAAAAAAACATTAGCTTTACAAACTAATAGCCCCATTTATTATACTTTTTTGGGAAGAAGGATGGTTATATTAAAGGATAGTAGATACTTATTAGCAGCAGGAGTTATTTAGTCTCGTATTTGGTGGTAACGATCGGTCGCATTATCCAAGCTCATCTTCCAAAATTAATTATTCAATCGTATGTGGGAAGTGGAAACACCAATTGAATTATGAAATAGGCTTATCTTTTTATCTTTTTCAGTGATCTTCATTCTATAGACGAAGACAAATCATTATTAACCGACTAAGCCATGTTAAATTCACTCTATCCTCATTGCTAACCAACTTCCTTCAAATTGCCCTCTAGATTTGTAATCTCTCAACGTATCGTATCTCCTAAAATCTTGTCCCACATCTTCATAGACGTAGCTAGACAATTTTTCTGAGGGGAGGCTAGAACCTCGAGTTAAAATGTTCCATAATTTTTATACAATAATCTCATCCCGTTCATTCCCATCTTAGAGCTCCCAGTTTTCACCTCTGTATTCAGTGTAGGTAATAATTGTGAAACTGTTGAGATTAAATTTTGATTTGGAAAAAAAAAAAAAAAGAAGAAAAAAAAACGAAAAAAAAAAGACCAAGATTATGGTAGATAAATCTTTCTATGGAAATGCGGTTTAAAATGTTCGAATTTACTGCAAAATCAAGAGAAAATATTAAATTTCTTGACCCTTCAAAAAACTGATATTTTGTAAAAGGAATTTCGCGAGCGAAACGGGCGAAAAGTTTTTTTTACTTTCATAGTAAAATTTACCTGTTTTTCTATTTTTTTAAATACTGGCTCCTAAAATGCTCGGGCTCTCGTCAGGCCTGATGGACAGAACAGCTACATTTTCTCTTTTTATTATTTCTGCAAAGTATTGGCCATTATTTTTAACGCAATACGTTGACTGCATTTACTGGGTACTTTGAAAAAACTTCTGAGGGAGATTAGCCCCTCCAAAACCCTCTGATATACCTGTGTACATCCCATTTCCTCCCTCCAAACTTAGCCTGCCATCAGATATTAACATCCTCCTAATTGACAAACTTCCTTATCTTGATAATCTAAATTTCTTAACTTTCAACTATGTGCGTTTAATGGAACTCACTAAAGTTTTCGCACTAAAAAAAAAAAAAAACGGGAAAGTATTTTGATGATTTCAAAAATAAAGGACGGTAAATTTATCCTGATGTGAGCTTATCATATGTTCCCCAACTTATGGGATTAATGTTATTATTTTCGTATTTTTTTTTCATCTATAATAAATAAATTCTTACTTGTATTATAATGACTAGAGAATTGTTTTGCAAAGGTCCGAAAGTATCTTCATTAAGAACTGTTTGCAATTTATTATACCGATCGATGCGAAGTCGAATTTCTTTAATGTCCAGCTGCGGAAGTTTCGTTTTGTCAGCTAAACCATCCACTCCTGCATTCGCATTTGTACCATTTTTGTTCGGCGTCGGTAAGAACTTATGATATGCCTGGGAAAAACAAGAAAAAAAAATAGTAAAAATTAAACTTTTAGTAGGTATCATTCATGCGAAAAAAATTATATTTTTCTGAAAACCGTAATTCCTAAGTATAAAATTATACAATCAGCCTATAGGTATAAATGTAGCCGGGAAACCTATCAAAAAAATTGCCAAGAAATATTTTATCGTACTTTTACAGATTCATCAGAATTTTATAAAACTCATTAAAATTGACAGGATTGGGAATTAACCTCAGCAAAATAGACGAATTTTCTACGAAGTTGGGAAGAATTTTGTTTTATTGAGGAAAAAAGAAAAGACACGTTTCCTTCTTGTAACCCAAGAACGATCGCCGGTAGTATTTCTTGAAAAGTAATTTGTTAACATAAAAAAAAATATAAAAAAATAAAACTCAAGCGCAGCAAGCCAAACTCGAAAATTTGGTTTTCTTAGTCCAAAAATTTTTTAAAAATAGGTAAATAAATAAATAAATAAATAAATACAATAAAAAAAATAAAAATATTAAAAATATTCGCAAGAATACTAGGTAAAAATTACGTTTAATGAGGTGTCAAGAAAATTGATAATGAATTGTATGGGAGGCTAAAGTTTTATTTTAGACAAGTTGACGCACTCTGATTAGAAACCGTCAGAAAAGTCATTCGGAAAATTTTGTCCCACTAGGTAAGCGGTAGTGTCGTTTGCGATTCAATTTCCTTCACCTGCCCTTTACTTTGAAGAACTAATGACACTTGCGCTGACTTAGTGGGACGATTTGTCCCACCTACAAAATGATGACGATTTTATTACATTGGCTTTATGGGAGTGGGACAACTTGTCTAAATAATCTATATAAATTTAGGGGAGGCTATAAAATACGTGCGCAAGTTATTAAATAGTTACTTAGTAAATAAAATAACAGAAAGCCTGATTTCCACCCAGTTTTTTTGTTTTATGTGAAATTATCTACTATTTTTAAAATAGTTGAATATTTATTCAAATCACTTTTGCGCATGAACCGTTAAGCCGACTGAAACCAAATTTTGTAGAAAAATATAATGTAATATGTTTAATGTCTGTACTTAATTTCGAGACTAAGGCTTAAAAATTACGGATTTCAGAACCACTTAAGCTCCAAAAATGCAATATAATACGACGAACCGGGATGAACCATTCGGCCGATTTGAAACAAAACCAATAGGTCTCATCCTTGTCTAGATCCAAATAAATGTATCAAATTTCAAGACTATTGGATAAAAATGTTGACTTATACCATGTTGCATAGAAATGTGTATCTTATATAATATACGAGCCACTTTTATAAAGCTATCACGTAACCATAATTATAGATAAATTCAGTTATGCATGTATTTCAGTTACCGTCCAACTGCAAATCATTTTTTCTCTTCATTTTTAACCTAATTAATTGATGGTTTGGACGCATTTATGGTTTATGAAGGTCTGTGAATTATTTCTGCGTAGTAACATTGGGTATTCACTAGTAGGTACCTATATAATTATACATAAGAATTTCAGCTAATAGTGCCAGGAGTTTCCAGGGGGTCATGAAACGAAAAATGAACCAACCCTCATCCCTGGTTGTAATATCAGATCAATATTTTATCATATAGATTTTCTTCGAAAACATACATAAAAAGCGGGAAGAAAAAACTGAATAATATCAACAGAACATGTCTCGTACAAAAAAAGTTAACACTCTATAACGATTATCAGAGTACTTTTTCATTTAAAAAAATTAATCATTTTGACAATCAATTAGGAGTAAAGCAGTAACCAGTAGGGATTAAATTGAAATTAAATTGAACTGACAACATTAAAGCATTTTAAATGCTTAACATTTGATATTTTGTAAGGAATTTTTTTCTTTTTAAGATTATAATGTAAAATATTTTTTCATAAAAAGCGTAGGAGCAATAAGTTTTTGAATGTTCAAAACTAAAAAGCTGGTAACGCATCATCACTCCGTTAGAATGATTAGTTTGCCCATCACTTTTCACATCTTATTTTACATCTCTTTTCAAGTAGGTTTTCTACAGAAATTTACTTATTATTTGCTGAATTTAGTGACAGGCCTGGATTTAGTTGATGTCTGGGCGCGCGCACGTATGTCTGTGTGGTTGGGCGACTGCCCCTTATCAACAGAATACAATATTTCAATTTTAAAACAACCCTTTCATAATTCATTCAGTGATTCCTCAGCCTCTACTTAAACCTTTTTCATAAATCTACTATCTATATATGTGGGGAGGAATCAAAACGTGTTTCAGAAAAAAAATTTGGAACACATTTGCCACCAGTTCATAGTATTCAACTTTAGTTAGTAGGCTATCAATGAATTAGAAAGATTGTATATCAGCAAAATTTGTACATCGAAAATTACAAATCTTGTACCTTCCATTTTCATTTCTCATAAATATTTGCTTTACTCACTGAAATGAAAACTAATAAAAACAACATTACCACCTTATCTGGTAGCATTAACTTAACAGCTGGAATTTCCACTGGTTCAGAAAATAAAACAGCTTCTTTTCACACTTTGCTTAACTTGAGTTAGGCATTTCATAAAATGCCTAGGAATAAAATGCTTGAAAAATAAGCTGCGGCTTGATTTCACACTTTGCCTGTAACACATATAACCTCATACATGTCATCTCGTATTTTCAGAACCTAGTTGTGGACCAGAGCCCACTCAAAACTGTGATGATGAAACTTCAAATTAAGAATAAATGAAAATGCAGAAAATTAAATCAGCTTCTCCTTCAATCAAATTTCTATTTTTTCCTCTCCAAAGAGAAAAGTCTATTTCTGAACACAAGTAGCAAGAAAATAATTTGTAGGTATTTTTAATTTCTTCTCAGAGGTCCACCTAACATTCCTTTGTGATATGCCAGGGGGTATATTTGATAATCCCCCTTCAGTCCCAACATTATTCTTTACTATCATTGCCAGAGTCAGAAAACTTTGAAAGAAATTACCTACACTGGATGGTGGCCATAGAATTACCACCACCACCCAACCCTAAATAGCCTGCCAGGTATCTGGTGACTCAAATTTCAACCATGCCTGGGAAAAATTATTACTCCCTAAACTTTAGGTATTTGTAATACCCGCAGAAATACTCACAAAATATCTATCAAACCTGATGCACGGACTATACTAATCAAAAACTACCCCACTGCTAATTAATAAAATAAAAACATCATATTATAAAAAAGAGATGGTATATTAAAAAGATGAAAACCAGAAGAAATTATTGCAAAGTTTCATATAGAATTTATCATAAAGAAGTCTAAGTACAGACAAGTGTGTGAAAATAATTAGGATGTGTACAGACATAGAGCATAAAAATGAGTCGAATAATAACTTTAGGAAAATTTAGATAATCCATGGAGATAGAAATTTAGGAGAAAGGGAAAAAATAAATAGTCCATGGGAGAAAGAAAATACGACCTATTAGCAGAATTTTGGAACTGCGGCAGCAACCAAGCCAGAAACTGTGGAAGAAGGGAAGAAGGGATGTTAAAATAATAAGAAAAGTAAATGAACAAAGCAAAGGTTCGACAGTGGCAATATCTTCAAGGTGTGAAGAGAAGGAAAGAAAAAGTACGAAGAGGGTAATGACGTGGTGTGTAAAAGTGTGAATGAATGAAGTGATTAATCGTGATATATGAAGATGCTAATCCGGGGAGGTGTGTGCGAGAATAGGTAAAAAAACATAGAAAACAAAAAAAAATATACACGTAGCCTAATATCTAGGTTCGGAGAGAATTTATTACAAGGTGTTCAATCTAAATCCACGGAGAATATATTTTTATACAGGGGGGGGGAGGTCTCGAAAGTTTATTTTTATTA
Organism: Ericerus pela; assembly: GCA_011428145.1. Lineage (NCBI taxonomy): Eukaryota > Metazoa > Arthropoda > Insecta > Hemiptera > Coccidae > Ericerus > Ericerus pela. The sequence continues at coordinate 2,444,297 of WOFM01000406.1, read as the reverse complement.
TTATTAGAAATTTCGAAATACGATAAGTCGCATGCGTCAACTTCCATATAAAATCCTGTATTCTCTGTTCAATAGAGTTTATCGCTACAAGTAACCTATATTTTTACCCATTCTTTGAAGTAAAATGATATGAACATTTTTATCTTATTATTTCCTTGTTTGAATACCGCATGTCGCCCTTCCATCAATGCGTCATTGTCGGAAGCTGTTGTTGACAAAGGAAGAAGAAGGACAAGCAATGAAATTATTAATTACCGGCGGCACCATGCTTAGAATTATGGCGTTTGTAACACTGGAATTTTCTTCGGCAATAATATCGCGCTGCGCTTGTTTGGTAAACGAGGTGGAAATTAAAATGTGACACATAATCCAAAACGACATCAACACAATTACAATAAATCCATTATGAAACCGGTGTACGAGGTTCCTTCGACATAGTGCAGCTATTGTGATCATTGCTAAACCACCTGCGCAAATCAGAACGAATGAAATTAGTTTTAATGGTAAGGAATGTTAAATTTAATTAATTCGAAACGGGCACGACATTTTGAAAAAAGGAAGAGCAGTGGAATATTAGAATAGTTACATACACTTAAGGCAAATAAGAAGCGATGTATACGACTCTCATTAACTTTAGGCCCATCGGGTCACTACACATATAACATCCTTTACAAAAAGTAATATCGTCCGTTACAAATTAGCTTTTTCTTCTTCCTTCAACTCATTTCTTCATATTCTTTAGCTCGTTGTAATTACTACATTATTTGAGAGGCTACCGCGAGAATATAGAACTAATGTTCTGTATTTTCAAATGATGACAAAAAACGTTGTAATTATTTTTGAAGTGAAAAAAATTATTCGTTTTTATAGTCGCGTAGGCATAGTATTCCTCGAAAAATTGACAATAAATGAAAATTTTCACTAATTTAAAAAATTATGTACCTATCCATAAGCTGGTGAATACTAACTTAATTATTCCAAAATGATGGCTTTAGAAGATATAATTACAAGTTAATTTCCTACGCAGAATAATCACACGCGTATATCTTTCGAAAAATTAATTCAGTTCTACTTTAGGTTTACATTAACATAAGGTATTCATTTAAATCAAGTTCTGAATAACATTTTGCTCAGAAAAAATATTTGGTCTCGCATCCAGTATTGAAGCCATGATGAAGATTAAAGATTACAAAAATGTCAAGAAGGGAAAAAAAGGAGAAACAGATTTCTTAAGATGAAAAATCCGTAAAATTATCGATTTTACATTATTTTTTTGAGCTACACCGAGCCGCCCTCTCCTCGCATGTTTTTTCAGCAGATTTGGCCAGCTATTTCACTATATTTCCATACTGATGAAATCACAGAAACGTGAAGTTGATGAGAATATCCTTAATTTCAAATTTTCTAAACGTACTATTTTGGCCTACAAATGCTTCTCAATCTTGAATAAACGATGCACCTTGCCTAATACGTTTAAACTAACGTCTTTCAAATGAATAATATACTAAGATTCGCTTAAAGAAGTTAGAGACATTTAAAATCTAGGCATGCAACTAGTCATTTATAGTAGGTATGTTTAAAAAACGCGAAATAACTGATACACAAGATATTCCCTCTAAATCACTAAATCAGCACCAATGCCAATTGTTAAAATTCGATTAGATACACTATATTCCAGTAAATGATGTCACCTTAGGGCACAAGAGCCCATACACAACAAGAACGTCACGAAACCCCATACAATTCCACAGAAATGAATTTTAAACAGAACGTAGAAGCTTCACATCAGGCCAATTTTCAGCTCACTTTCATGAGCAACCCAATAACGCCATATAGTAAAATTTCAACTGAAAAAGAAATCACTTGATGAAAAAAAAAAAGACAATATATCATTTTTTTTTAAATATACCTACGATATATAATATAAACGCAAAAGTTTCTATTATTAATTTGTCTAACTAACCCAGACACTCCATCTTTGCTTTTGTAGCTCTCTAAGCATCATTAATATTCACTGCACTCGTACAAGGAGAAGAAATAGTCAAAATCTACCAAAGAAATTTTCTTTGCTTTTTTTTTCTTCTTTTTCAGAAATTCTAAGGGATTAACGTCCTAAATAACATACCAAAAGTCTCAACTTCTAACCCGCTTGCTTCAGTGGGATTGAGAGGAAATGGGCCCTCCAAATCAGTACTTTGTAGTTTTCTTGAATATCAATTGTAGTGGAAAATAGTTCAGTCAAAAAATGTTAAACATTATATTAACAATAAAAAAATATTATCTTTTTTCATGTATGATGCCATTCGATCACTAGTACTGGATACCATGCAGCCCTGTCTTACCAAGGTTAATAAAATGTGTAATCATTCTAAAGCCGAACAATGGATATGGGTTTATTGCAAAAGGGCAGTAGGTTTTGTCTCATCTGTTTTAGAAGTCATCGTAGATTCAAAATATCAAAAAAATGAAAAAAGATGCAAAAAGACCTACTGCACATGTGTAGTACCTAAACCTATGGCCATTGAAATGTTGGCACAGATTTTTGCGTTTACCTAAATATGCAATACTAAATGATAGAAGATGATGCCCCCATCTCTAAAAAGTTGAACCTGAAAAATGCCACTTTCTGTGTTCAGTTGAGATAACACTGTTGAAGGCTGGAAACGATATTTCAAAGAAATAAGTAAGAGGTTACACGATTACTATGATTGTTTATTCATGAATGATAGATGCAATACAAACAAGAAATACTGTAAGGTAGAACAGCCACCAGTTAAAGCAGTGTTAAGATAATGAGAGCTACGCAAATACAACAGTAAATGGATAACATGAGCAGGAATGGTATTCTACACGTAGAATTTGATATTTTACATTTGTCTGTAGAATATGTGGAAAACGAGTAGAATATAATGAAACTGATAACTCTTATCAATGTTATCAGTACTTTGTCATCATATCAGTATTTTTTCTACATATTCTACATATTCTACATGAAATTGGATATTCTACTTTAAATATTCTACACACAGAATATGTATGTAGATTGTAGATGTAGAATTCAATACTACATCGCCATCTCTGAACATGAGAAGAACGATCAGGGTTGCCAGAGATATGAGAGTAGAGGAGTTGTATCTCAACAAACATAAAACAGAAAATATGAATTTTCTTAATAAAAACTTTGAAAGAAATTGGTAATACTCGAAAACTATTGATCTTACCGACTAGTTGTTGGTCTCATTTGATTCAGAGCTAAAAACTAGGTAGAATGTAGTAGGTTACATTGTTCTTGATAAAAATTTTCATATAGATTAGGAACTTCGAAAAAATAGTTTAAAAAGTAGATATTTAAATACATTTTCCAGTTCTCAACTCGTACAAAAATTTTCAATAACAACAATATAACATATTAAATTCTACGTATTTCTTAGCGCTGCACCAAATGCGACCAACCACAAGTTGGTAGGAGCAATAATTTTTGAGTTATTGCCGATGTTGTAAGTCTTTACTGATAAAATTTACGTTTTCTGGTATGTTAGGTTAACAAAATACAATATGTGGATTTTTATACTCACTTGCTCACTTATTAAGGGTGGGGAGCATCATCCACAAAAAGGGATACGAACCTTTTTTATCATAAAAATTAACAGAATTCACCTAAACGATAAAGTTCTTAGCACATTGAAAATGATTACGTATTTTCAGAATTGTTGTACAATTTCTAGCTTAGCAATATGTAATTCAAAATTTTGAAAAATTAGATATTATGAAGAATTAAAATTAAATTTAAGACTTTCCTTCTAAAGTTTTCTTCAAAGACAATAAATTCTTGTATATAATGATAAAATTATTCAAGTTTTTCTCATAATAATAACAATTGTTAGTAAATAAATATATTATTATTTCCTCATGTCAATAATTTCCTACACTATCACACAGTTTTTTTTTATAGAAACTTATCTATATTACAAATTGAGGTTGCTTTTATTTTATTCCAACATCGCGCTTCTCCAACTTGACAGTTTTCATAAAATTTTAACCGCGTGTACATGCCAGTTCTTAGATGTTTCTGCCAAGTTTCGTTTCAAAAGCTCTATTCTGAGAGGCTGTAATTAGGTTCGAAAGTTTCAGTTCGGAACCCATTGTTTTCAAAGTTAGTTATCAATTCCAATGGTTTTTGTACTGTTTTTTGTATACATTCAATTTTCTTTTTTTTTCTCATAATCTTCACAGATTTTTTTTCTTTTATTTTTTTGATTTTTTTTAATGTCTAGTTATGTTCTTTTGCATGGGCACATTGTCAATCGTTGAGATCGAAAAATTTTTACACCGTTTTAAAACATAACCCAATACCATGAAGTTAAACATTTTCAATTTTCAATGTTAATACAACGTTCAACATTTTGTGATTGAGCTATTTTCCCATTACAGTTGATAATTCCCAACAAGCAGCAAAACACTGATTTGGGAGGGAGCACATTTCCCCTAATTCCCACCGAAGCAAGCAGGATGGGGTGGAGACTTTTAGTATAATATTTAGGACGCCCATAATTAACATTGGGAAAGAAATTTTTTTTTTTCAGAATAAAAGTTATTTTACTATGCTATCTTAATGAACTGCAAAAATTTTAAGCCATTATTTCGCTGTTTTCATCTCTGGTCTTCAAAGTTAATTCAAATTCGACGGCTTTTCATCTGGTCCATTCGGGAGATTAAAACCCATAAACATCGACTTGACCTCTTTTGGGAGGACCAGGCCCCTACAGTAATTTTGTAAATTTTATTACTTTCACACGTTTTTTATTGTAAAATTTAATTAAAAATTTTCTGTTTAGCTTGAATGTAAACCAAAAAATTTTTACATGTTATCTTCCTCCACTTAATAATTTTACCAAGTCGGCGTTACTGTTAAAACTTATTTGCTTTTGCAACCTCTCAAATGAGAATAAATTTATTCTTTCTCGCTGTGTACATATATTACCATCAATATTAAAAGATACAAAAATTAAATAAACGTTTTTCGTCAACACTCAATCAACACCGGAAAATAAACCGCACACAACACATTACTTATTCTTCATAAATTAATGCTGCCAACGAAACCGTTCGAAAATTTGGATAAACACCTTATTATTTTTCGACAGCAACCCCCTCATGAAAGTCAATTCACGCAATTAATTTCATTCAAATAATTAACAATCGATGGGCGTGAAGTATAATATGGAGAACCCACCCACTTGGCAGACATTCATCAAATTTACAACGCATGCCTGCCGAGGTAAATATATTTTATGACATAAAGAGTAATATTATTCAGGATGGGTGCAAATATCATCTGAAAAAAAAGCAGGATGTATCATTTTATGATACATGGAACAAAATTTTCTCAGTGAAAAGTAATAATGCACAACATGTTCGTTCACTCTTCTTTTTTTGTCAACATTTTGAGCTTATTAAATGCAAAAATATACCTGACCTCCAATTTTAAACTCGAGTATTCAAGGAAAATACAGAAAATATTTAACCTTGTAACATGAAAGAAAGAAAAAAAAAAAAAAAAAACCAATTACTCGAGGTTTCTGAACGCCAATGAGTATGAACAAAATAAAAGTTTTACTGGATTTTCTTTGGCGATCGAAAAATGTTGAAAATGCATTCATAAAGTTCATTCCAATCACTCACTTCTCCCAGTTCATAGATACAATTCCACTTCCCCACTCCTCTTTTTCTTCCTTTGTTTATCCCAAAAAATATGAAATTGATAACTTGCATCACCGCTCGTCTCAGGGCCATCATGTAGGAACTGTTCAGTTCATTTTCTCATTGATATTCGATACTAATCTTCAACAATTGCCTATTCTTACAGTTATCTTTTATATTCCTCAAAAAACTAATAGCACAGTCACGAACTTTCTGAAATTTTCACGGTTTAAATACAATAAAATAATTCTATCAAATACATTAATTATAAATAAATAAATCAGCATATATAAAATAAAAAAAATATAAAATTATAAAAAAAATCAATAAAAAAAACATTTCAGCAACAACTAAAAAAAAAAATAAACCATTTTGATAATTAAAAAAATAAATATGCTGGCAACTTCGACAAATCTTTCCTTGAAGGAAATTTACAGATCTCGCATCAAATGCAAGAATTGTGATCACTGAAAATGATCGAAACAAAAAACAAAAATTTTTGAACAGGCTACTTCAGTATTTATGCATAAAATAAGAGAATATCCAATATACCAAACAAATGGCAACTCCGCAGGATGCAAAAGGTGCCAAAAACCTCCCCGATTTTTCTTCGCCGTGTAATGCAAAAAGTATCTTTCCGCATATTAAAGGCGCAGGGGTGGCCTCCAACACCCTGTTCAACGGGAAGTATTACGCAGTGTATTTACCACGCAGGAGCTACAATGCTAGTCAGTTTGGAGCCACGAATTCCAAAGATCACTGCATTTAAAATTTGGTAAGTAGTTGATTTTGAACCTAATAATAACTGGTATAGTGTATAATGAAAATTGGTCAAGGAGTTTAGCCACTGGGGCTGCCAAAAGTTCCATCAGTGGAGCTTAAGACGGAATTATTATTTTAAAGGGCTAAAATTTGGTACATGGGTAGCACTGAACGTACTGAATGCCGACATAGATGTTTATGAAAATCAATAAATAAAAAAGATTTAAAAATCAGCTAAAACTATTGATAAAAAATCAAGAACTATCTAAACATATGTAAAAAGAAATGTATAAATATGTATAAAAACAGATTTAAAAAGGATTAATCTGAAATAAAAAAAAAAAAATGTAAGATAGTATGTAAAATGAGATGAGAAAGAACACGTGAAAAGAGATGAATGATTTTTGATGATTATCGAAACCTGCTTTTCTAGCGTAGTTTGCTGTGCTAGTTTTTTTTTCTTCTTTTTTTCATCTTCAGCAAATTTAAAAGAGAAATTTTGGCCGCTAAATACTCTCGCAAAATCAAAAAATGTTGGTTACTGAAGCTAATTCAATCAAATTTTCATATTCTCATCAACCAACATGAACATTATAGGTAACGTCCAATAAATAGGAAATGCACAATAATACTTCGGTGTACCTACATTTCTTTGTGACATTTGTCAAAAAAAGGTCTGATGGAAATGAAATGAGTAATCAGTGTAGGTAAAACGATTCGTTTAGCGAATTATGAAGAATTATTTTCTGATCTACCAATTTATTCAAAGTATTGTTTTCATTACCGGAAACCCCTATCCATTGATCGGCAATATCACTATATTCTTAAATTATCTACCTACGATATGGGTAGGCAGGTATACTTAATATGTTTCACAAAGATAATTAAATTTTGACCACTTTAATTGCATAGTTTTTACCCAAAGCGCAACCTACTGTCTTGCGGTTCTGTTATTTTTCTGGGCCAAAGTGAATTTGCAAAAAATAATTCCGTCTTTCGAATGATAACCGCTTCGAAAAAAATTAGTTTGAGGAGTGAAAGACAGAAAAGAAAACTAATCCGTTAAAATAAATGAATATCGTGAAAAAGATAAGAGTCTATATCAAGGGCATCCAAAACTTCCGAGTAATAAATGCACGTAAATGGAGGGAAAATTTAAAGTTTTTAACGTCTTCGTATACGGAGGTTTAGGACAGATACGGATAGCCTACTTCAATAACTTTTATAATTTGTTAATCAGTTATTCGAAATGAAAGTGTTCTGCATATTACGATCATTTTTTGAATAAAACTGCTATCATTTAAACGGCATTTTCATCACGAATACACATCTGCTGATGTTTTACGAATTTAGGTACTAAATGAGTACATGTATATTTACGTGAATATATAAATTTCAATATATTTTCATTTTCATCAACAAACATGTCGATCAGACCAGAATAAACTATTGGAGTAAGAAATCGTATTTCATTAATAATTGGATTGTACTGCATAATCTGTACCAAGCAGCAAATTGAAGTCCCATTCCTACTTGTCACCTGAAAATGTGCACGCATAGGCTAGACTTTCAGCTAAAAATATTCTAATTGACCGTCTGAGCATAGGTCTGATTGTCAGTATATTCCATTCAAGTAGGAATTAATCTTAACGTTATGCCGTGGTAAATCAGGATTTTTCTGACTTAGAAATCTCCTTCGACATTATAATTTCAATATGATTGACCGTTGTGCGTAAAGTCACATTTTTCTGCAGTTTGATGAAGCTTTTTACTTTTATATTAACGTAACAAAGGGTTAAAGTACTATTGTTAGAAAGTGCATTCAACTTGAGCCACCGGATTACTAAACTGTTGTTTGACACTTCAATTAAGAATTATGACATGAATATGATATCAGCTCATCACAGTATGATATTAAAAATGCACATGTAATTTGAACATAAGCAAAAACAAAATTTTGGAAAAAATAAACAACTGTACATTTAAAGGTTCCTCTTGAGCATTAGAGAAATGAAAAGTGTTACTTGAGTACTTTCCCTAAGGTAAAAAACTGACTAAGAATATGGCCCTGTATCAGTCATCTCTCTTCACTACCATCAATATAAGCTATATTGAAACAATAGCATCACACTACTGACATTAAATTCCTATACTAATTTGCCATTATGTCCGCCCCATGCTTTTATTTGATGCAATTTCTAGATGATACAAACAAAATAAAATTATTTTATTTTCTCCTTTTTAGGACGCTTAACTTGAATAAAAGCGTTTACCTAAAAATTATTTTTTACTTTTTTATTTTTTATTTTTTAGTTTAAGGGAATTTTTGATACCTAGATTACCTAATAAAAGAAGTAAAAACGCGCAACTTAAACACTCCAGCGGCAAATTCGATAACTATTTTATACTCCATCTGCATACGAGCGATAAACAAAGTCTAAATTCTGTTCCCAATCGGACTAGAATAAAAGCGTTTAAAAAATACCTGCTTTTTTTTTCACGTAAGGCATTAAGAAAAGATCATTCTCAAACAAAAACTTCCCATCAAAAATTTTTACACATTTTTTTTTCAAATTTGGTAAGCTTAGTACTGAAAGAAAAAAAAAACATCACTCATTTGATCAAATACAATTTGAGACCTTCAAATAATATTTACATTCATCTCAATAAATTCAAGGCCTTGTTTATAGCGGAACTTTACAGCGAAAAAATAAATTAGAATTTTTGTTAATTTGTAAAAATCAAGTACTAAAGAAAAGCTTTCAGAAGAATGTAAAGAGAAAACATATGTTGTGAGTTTTAACCAATTTCCTCATTTGTTTTCTTCGGGTTTCCTTCAGACAAATACTTGAAATCTCAAAATCTGTCGAAGTTTTACGTTCGCATAATTTTTTATTTAAACCAAACATTTGGTGATCGCTTGAAAAATAAGCCAATGAAAATTCAATGCTACATTATTAAATAAATTAACCGGTTTTATTGGGCGATAGACGTTCAAGAAAAAAAACTTCTCTTGCCGCACTTCAGTCAATTTTCATTCAAACATTCTAAAGAATGGCACCGGCTTACCTTGAAAATATCTATTACAAATATTAATTCTCTAATGATATTCGTATTTTTACTGATGAGCACGCGAATAAAACAAAAATTAAATTCGAATAAATACTCAGTTTAATCGATGCATAAGGAAAAGTAATTCTTTTTTATTTCGCCGCAAAAAGTAAAAGAATGTTTACCTCACAGCCGCTCAACAATGAACAAACCACACCTTGTGTTTATTTTTTCCATAAAATGAAATGTGTTTCGACCTTTACCTTCCTCTTCGCGAAGAGAGGACGACGGGATCGAAAATATCGGAAGACGGAGGAAATTAACAGCTTTTTAACTCGACTGTGAGGTGGTGAATAAAACTGCCCAATCTAACCAGCGAATACGTGAGAGTAATTTTTATTGAAAATTTTCAACGAACGGAGTAGCAGAATTTGATAGTGGAAATTCATAGGCAAAGCATATACCAGCCTGGAAAACGGATGACGTAAAATCCAACAAAGAATAGATGTTTCTCATAATTATGACACTGAAGCAACTCAAATTTCAACACAATGGTCATCGTTCTATCGTAAAAATCCAGCAAAATGAAAAATTTCACTCGCATATCTTCTAATTTTTCTAAATTTTATGCTTCGAAATAGTCCCCAACTCAAATATTATAACCACGATTCCTACAGGGAAGAAATGGGTGAGCGGATCGAAGTCTTACCCAATCATACGTAAAGTGAGAAAAAAATTTTTGGCCCTGAAATTCAATAAATGTGTCCGAATTTTCACAGTATTTTTAATTAAATTATCATTTGAATTTCGAAATTAGATTCATTCAAATATTAATCACTCATACTATAGTGAAGTAACTTATTTCATATTCCAATGAAATATTCCAGGTAGATTACTGTGATGGCAAAATGTACAGAAACAAAACAATTTTCCGATATTTTTACTTTTGGAAAATATATGGCTCTAACAAGAAGGTTTTGTTTGTAATCCAATCAAATAACTGGTTTGAAAAATAATCAATATTTGCAAAAGCTTTAAAAGCTGGAATAAGTAATCTCCTGAATGAATGAGAGAAATGCTTCACCCCAATATCTTGTATTCCTATCCGAGCGGGAGGTCTCAAACTTGTAATCACTTCTCAATTTTTAAATTTTCCTTGCAGAGAAAATACTTCAGTTTGAAACTGATTTAAGTACATAAAACTTCACATTTTTTTCGTAACTATCAGAAAGACTAACGATACAGGTTGATGAAAAGAGGTATTTTTTCTCAAATCATAATAATCTATATCACTTTCTAATTATTGGGAAGCTGAAAATCAACACAGAAACGAAGACAGCAAAAAATAGCATTGATATTTCCTAACAAAATGTAATCTATATACTAAATTTTATGCCTGTACATATATGATGTCCCCAATAATGGAAATGATTCTATCAGAAAATTAATGAAAAAACTGTACCTACTTGATTCTATTATATTAATTTACAGTCTTAACATGATTTCTCTTACTGTCCATTTCCATTATTGGGGACACCATGAATGAACAGCCACAGAATATAATATGTAGATTTCAAATTGATGGGAAATCTCAGCGTTATTTATTTTGCCATCTTCATGTCTGAGTACATGCTCATTTTCAGTTTCCCAATAATCAGAAAATAATATAGATTATAATGATTTACAAACAAAAAATTTAAAAAAAAACTCTTGTTTATCTTATATCCCCGTTTGTATGACAAATACATTGCAGTAGGTACTTTCGTTGCGTATCCCTTAGTTATCAACGAAAATTGAAAATAGTGACACATTTGAGCCCACACTTTTTCCCCGGTAGAAGCACGAGGTATGGAGGTGGAGCGTTTTTATCGCACATTCAGGAAACCACCTCACAAGATTCCAATACGCCAAACCTATTGTAGATATTAATTCCTTTTCCAACCTTTTATTTGACTAACTAATGCTAAGTAACCGGAAAAAGTTTTTCGCACCAAATAAATATTGAATTATTTTTCTCTCATAACATCAACCAATATTTTCTTTTGTAAATTTTGTTTCGCCGATTTTGTATCATATCAAGATCTTCTGAGAACTAACAATCTTCGGATACCATAAAAAATTATGAGTATTCGTAAACACTGAATTGAACGACCCAATAAGGGCTTGTATTGAAATTGGAATGCTACCTTTACGAAGACATTAACTAATTGTAAGTACCTAAATAAAGGCAGTGCGACAATTTTATATACCTACGAACAACTTTCTACAGTGTATTCAAAGATAAAAATTCACAAACTTTAAATTCACCAATTAACTGAACTACAAGTTTATTTTAGATGAAAATTTGAATATTAAAACCACAAGAAACCGAATTAGTTTCGTATAAATGGAACTCTTTACGAAGTCTGACGAACAGCAAATGATTCCCAAATGATTAAATAAAATATTTAGGCAATCGCTAACAAATAATCACAAAATTAAAATGTTACGTTTTCGTATTTTACAAAACGATTTAAATCGTTAAACGAAGATAATCATACAAAAATATTTATTGAAGGCTCTTTTTTTCCAACATTTGAACTCTTTCACCCGATAAATTATCAGCGATAGGAAAAACTCGTCTTTTCATATCTCGACTGCAAAAATATTATGTTCCGTTAAAACACCAAAATTAATTATTTGAACATTTTTTTCTCACTCGGGAAATAAACACAGGGGACATTTATATATAATAAGTCGGCATCGATCGTTTTAATTTCTGTAACCGGTTCATCTTCATTAACAGAACCTTAAATGTTTACTCGTTTTGATTAATGAAAAACCGGTTACAAGGCGCTTGGAGTTTTGGCCGAAGAAATAACCAGTCACCATAATACACAATATGGAAACACTAAACGCCATAAAGGTGAAGAAGTACACAACCATACATTTATGGTACCTACAAAAAAACTGACTGATTTTAAGGATTATAAAATTATCTGTTTCCATATTTGGCGTCGAGTACAAATAATGGGGAGTTTTGGTTTTGACTTGAAGGCAACCAACCAATGAATAGGCTCAAAAACAGCATAAATAAGACAAATTTTCTTCCTCTCCCTCTATTATCTCGGCTTCTGGGCTCAAACTTATTGTTCTTGGTCTCATTTTATACCTTAGAATCTCCTATTTAATTTATGTCTAACGAAAAACCAACAGTTCTTTAAAGAGAATTACGAAGAAAAATTTGAAAACTGGTGTACACTTACCATGCTCTAATTTTGTTTGTTTAGCCTCATATTTATCTCTAACACCAAAAACGCCACAGTCGTTTTTCGTTCTATAATTCCCTATATTGCTGTTTTAGTTTTCTCGAGCGATTAGAGTACCAGAACAGGTACCTGATACTCGGGAATGACAGAATAACCAAAATTTTTAAATTCTTTATTTCAAAATTTAAAATATTAGTTGTCCATTGAAATTTCTTTACATTTATTTGTTTGAAGGAATAGGAGAAGGGTGAAGTACAATGAGAAAATTGGCATTTCTAAAAGTCATTTAGTCATAGGTAGCAACTATTTTTAGCAGTTTTACAATATTGCATAATGCAAAATATTTCTAATCCATTGATTTGTTTCTGTGATTATGAGAAATATTTGATTTTGAAGAAAATAAAATAATAAAAAATATTATTTTTACTTCCTTACCGACATTAAATTTTCAACAGTCCGCATGCGAAATACGTATCAATTCAGCAAGTTATTTATGTTCATAGCTCGATGATAGTTCATCTTCAAAATGAGTCAGTGGCTATTGATTTTGGTCCACCTGATCTTATACTATTTGATACTATCGAAATTTTTCAATTTGAGTAACTTTGAGTAACAATGAGATAAATTTTTCTAACAGGAGCATAAAATCAACAATTATTAATTATTCAATAGATAACTTCAGTTTTTTCTAGGGTGCGATGTGGTGGTTTTATTAATTAAAGTATTACGAACCTAGTACACATTTGAAGGTTCAAATTTGTTTTCTTGTCTTTCATCTAGTATTTTCAAACCATAATTTTTTTGTTATTTCAGAAGAATGGCACAAAAGGAAAAAATTATTATTTACTTTTTTTACTTTTCTGAAAGCCTACTTTCAAAGAAAGGAATTCAACCTGGCAACTTAACAAAATAAACAAATGTAGCTCATTCTTCACAATTACAGTGTAGTCGCATTGTTCCCCGCGAACATATCTCACTGTATTGCATCCTCCACTTTTTTCTATTTTTTTAAGTACAAGAGACATAATTTTTGAAACGTCATAAACTATTCATTAAAAATGCGAAAAGGTTTACCATTTTCCACTGTAAAATATAGGTTAGTAACTTAGTATCTTTATGAACCCGTTGAGCCCGCCTCAATAAGTCAATTAGAAAAATTTATACAGGCAAGGGACATTTTTCGTCTTGTTGTACCTCAACCTCTCCAACACCTTTTTTTTTTCCACAAATTTTCTAAATAATATAACGGAAGTTAAAAATTTAAATACAAGACTCGGAAAGAAAAACGTTGTTCGCAATAACGTTCCATTTTATTCTAAAATTTGCATTAAAAACCATAGACGCTCGTTTTTCAATAGAAATAATGAAGAAAAAGTACATTACTATTTCAGCAGCAGAGACGAGTTTTTTCAACGAAGAAAAAAGAAGAGGAGAAAAGGAGAAGAAGGAAAAGAAGGAAAAGAAGGAAAATAGTTTTCACGCTTTTATTTCTCGGCGGAGAAATCATAGTTCAAAGAAATTATGTCGTCGTGAAAAACAGCTCGTCGAGAAAAATGAAGAAAAATATTAAAAGAGAAGAGAGACTTCAACAACACCATCGAATAATTTCAAAATATAAAATGCGGCATAATTTGAACATACTGGCAACCCTATATCCTTCGAAAGGACATGTACTTCATCCCTTCAATTAGTCGACACACTTCTACGTGGGAACAAAAAGGAAAGAACAACCGCGCTGTAAAAATACATCAGCGTCGTGCGATAAAAACAATTAACTGCTTCAACTAGACAGATAAAATCAATAATCCTATAATGCTGAGGAGGTTTTAAATTGAACTTCGAAAGAAAATTTCTCTTGAACTGAAGCAGACGACACAAATGCATAATAAGTTTACTCGAAATTTACTTTACCCACATTCCGCCGATGTTCTTTCACACTTAAACGTACGTGTCGATATATTTCTTAATTAAACTTCTTCCAAAAGATTTTCGAATCTTGTTTAAATAATGACTAATAACCATAATCCTATTAGCAAAGTGGCCTGATAGTTTTATGAGTCGCTCATCATTGGAACTTACAATACGGCAAAGCCACCAGCAGAACATACCTACATAACTCAGTAAAATTATTTTTTTTAATGAAATGAACAGACGCATACGCACAACCACAATGAACTCATTGTGTGTGCATATGAACATAGATTAGTATCAAAAATTAGACTACACACGGTGAGGTATATAGCCTGGTTGAACCATGTTCACTCTATTATATGTAGGGACTGGCCACACAACTTACCAGCGAGTGAATAAATACCCCATCACCACTAGCAGGAAGTCGCCACAAAAAATAAGAAGGTTTTACATCCGAAATACAATGAGGCGATCTCCTGAATAAGTGATAAAAATGCTCAACCCCATGCCTTGAAAAAATCAAGTCACTCTAGAAAATTTAGGTTTTCTTAACTAAAAGAAAAACTAAGTAAAATATAAAATTATATAAATAAATAAAAATAATACAATAAAAAAAATTAAAATATCAAAATTATCGGGCAGAATGCTGGGTGAAAATTACATTTAATAAAGTTTCGTGGAAATTCATAATGAATTGCATATGAAGTTATAAAATACGAACGCGAATTATTAAATGATTGCTTCGCAAATAATATAACAGAAAGCCTGCTTTCTAATTAGCTTTGTTGGTTTATCTCGAATTTGGTATTCTTTTCTTAGAAATAATTTGAGGTTTTTTCAAAACACTTCTGTGGATGAACTATTTAGTAGACTGAAACTAAATTTTACAGAATGTTAGAATATAATCTATTCAATGTCAGTACATAATTTCGTGCCTATTGCTTGCGAATTAGGCATTTTATAACTACTTAGGCCTCAAAAATTCAACATAATAAGATGTACCGGACATACTATCCAGCCGATCAGGACCAAAAACAATAGGCCTCATCCTTGATAAGATTCAAATAAGCATAAAAAATTTCAAGACCATCAAATAAGAATTTCGACTTGTACATTATTTCATAGAATTATGTACATATATTCAATATGTTACATCACAACTAGAATTTGCTCTTTTCTAGTATTGATTGGTCGATGCTACCATAAGCAATAACTCTTGGGCAATTTTAATTCTGACTAGTTAAAATAAAAAAATCATATTTCAGTTTAAATTAATATTTCGTAGTCAAAAATGATTATTGACTATACTCTTACACACACGCACATTCCCACATGCACTCAGCGTTCGGGTGTGCGCATGTGGGCGCGCGTGCATATAGTATAAAATAGTTTTGACTAAATTCTTAGGCTAAAATTGGCCAAAGGCTATTGCCATTCTAGCATTGACTAGTCAAAATTAGATTAGGCCAAGGGCATTTTCCTAATATAGTTTTGACTAGTATATTCTACGAAAGACCAAATTCTAATTCTAACGATAACACATATATTATACACACAATATGAATTTCAACTAATAGTGCCAAAAATTTCCCCGTTTTATGAAACGAAAAATGAACCTAAACTTACCCCTGAGTCTTGATATCAAATCAATTTAATTATGTAGATTTTCTTCAAAAACTTATATAAGAATTTCAATAGATACATTTTTATCATAACTCTCATAGGGGCTGAGATACAGGCTGGTAAAGAAGAGTATTTTTTTTTAAATTATAATAATCTGTATTATTTTCTGATCAGGAAGCTAAAAATTGATATAGATGTAGTAATAAAGATTGACAAAGAAATCGGCATACTGTAATTTTTATTATACGCTTTTATTCTACTCACTCAATTTGTTGAAGTACACCGGATAACCAACTTCAGCACTGCTTTCACGTGTTGCGACACACGCACGCATACACTTATATCTGTTTTTATCAATTGTTTTTTCAATTTTTGTTTGTTTCTATCTCGGAAAAAAAAGTGAGAAATTTTATTTTTTCTTTCCACCTTATTTTCTTCTTCAAATTATAAAAGCGTATTTTTTGAAAACTCGTTTTTACCCTGACTTATTCATAATTATGTGACAACGCATTATACTTCCGGCCTGTAGGTAAATGGAGCCCCCAATAATTGGAATGAACATTCGGAAAAATAATGAAAAACATTACAATTTTTGCATGTTTTTTTTCAAATTTTATTTCCGAACTTTACGATATATCTCCTCAACGAAATAAAACAAAATATTTAATGAACGAACACTGGGCAACCTTTACACTCCGCTGATCCTATCGGTCAGAGTTTCTTAAGAAATTCAGATAAGCTACAAACAAAATCCGACAATTCTTATTGCTCTCATGTTCAATGTGTATGTTAGGAAACCGATTGCGTATGAAATAAAAAGATTCTGAGGAAACTACGAGAATAATTTTTTTCAAATGGAAAAAAAATTCTACAGATAGGCCAACAGATCCAACATTTTACACGTATTTTAATGGCCACATTCGGGCATTTCATCGTCAGAATATAATTATTACACAATGATAACAGCTTACTTTAATTAATTCAAAATAATTGTCGATAAAATTTACTTGGATTACTTTTTTTTTCGGAAGTACGGCATAATGTGGAAAAACTCATTTTTCTTCGACTTTATTAATAACAAAAAAATAATAAAAAAATAAATAAATAAATACCTAATAATACTACATCACTTCATACACTGGAATACACATTTCTTGACGGGAAATCTTGCAATTAGAAAGATAGGAAAAAATTATGAAAACTGTCTACACGAATGAATATGAAAGCGAGAAATAAACGCATTTAGATATCTAGAACAACAAAAATTTCATTGACAATCACCAAAATGTTTCATACAATTTAAAAATAATTTGTAACTAACAAGAAATAAATTTTTTTAATCTCAAAATTCATGAATATACAAGTAATTTAATATTAAAAAGAAAAACTAATAAAATTGCGTTGGTAGAGCAAAAAAAAGTCAAAAGTTGAATAAAAAATATGGCTTTCTGCTTGCTTTTACCTTGAAAAAAATATATCTTAGACTTATAGCTTAAAACTGAGAATACCAAAAATACAGAATTTTTGTATTTCAGCTTTTGGATTTCAGCTAGCTTAACAGCCCTGGTTCTAAAAGTGAGAATTTATACTTAACAAACATTTAAAAAATGGGCTATAAACAGATCAAATTGATAAGGAACCTCCTTTTCTTGGTTAAAAATATGATTTTTCTTATTCCTCAAGTCACATGTAAAATTTTGGAATTGTAACGTATATAGTCAGCCATAAATTTTATAGACGACTATATTCTTACACAGACAATATTATTGAATTTGCGTAACAATAATATCTCTAAATTACATTGACTCTTCTTCTTCTTTCTATTGTTTAATAATTTGGTATTTATTTGCCTATACCTAATGGTATATTTGGTGACCTAATTTCACTGGTCCCTTGAAAATACTTGAACGACACATTCCTTTTATTTAATTAATCCCTCTTTCACACTCACACTAAAACACAATGAAAAATACATATCCCTGAAAGGGTATATAAACTCACGTTTTTAACAGTGAAATTGTACTTTGTTTTAGACTTTCATAGAGTGTTACTCTCTAGTAAAGCTCTCTCAGTTTACCATTGAGACAGTATGTTACTGTTCCCTAAATTTTACTTATACTGTTGTATGTACAAAATATTGTTTATTACATTATGATTTTATTAATTGTGTTTTATTATTTTATTTAAAGATCGAATTCAGAAAGTTAAGGTCCACCATAAGTGTTGTGGATGGTAAATTATTTAATTATTGTAATATTACAGAGATATTAATATTCATTTTTGATAGTAATATCTCATGTATGGTGTAACACATAAAGTGGTCAAATATCAAATAATCACACACTTTTATGCTGTTACAGGAACATATTACCTGATATGCAAACAATAATTTTATATATTAACAATATTTTTTAAGGGAATACAAATGTTTCATTGAGGGTACATTTTACCCCTGAACCTCCTCTTCCGTTCCTACGCCACTGGTTATGAGTGTTTGTAAAAGTAGGATAGTTTCAAACAATGTTTAACAGTTATAAAAACGTATTTTTTAAAATTAATTTTTATGTGAACTCTTCATTTTCAGACAACTGATAAAAAGGAATCTCATTTTCTTGACTGAATACGAAAAAACAAGCAGAATGGGTTACTAATAAGACATTATCAGATTTCGCAAAAAGAAAACATGAAAAAATTTTTGAAAAAAATTGATGATCAGAATGGTTTATTTTCAAAGCACACGATACCTGGCCTCGAGTTTTTAGTCTTCCAGTCGAAGAAAACGATCTAGGATTTTTTTCTGCAGAAGTAACTTGAAAAAAAAAACAGCTAACTATTCACCAGTAGTCTAACAAAATGATTTCAAAACAACGTGCGAACTTTTAAATTTGCGTTTATATTTGAGAGAATTTAATTTAACATCCATATTTGAATATAAAATTTCTTTCGAGAAAAAGATGTAGCCTACACGAAAACGATAACATTATTTTACTCGTAGAAAATCCAAATATTTAATCAGAATTAATATATAGATGCAGCAACGATTAGTTTCAAACCAATTTATTTATATCAATTTTTGGCATTTAAATGCTATACAAATTTCCTTCCTTCAGTAGTTTTAAAAATTTGAGAATCTTATTGATGAAGTAGAGATATTTTCATTAAGTAATCCAGAATGTTCCATCAATGATTTTTGTTTTTACAATTTTGTTGATTAATCACAATAGATAATGTGGAAAACATCCTTGGTCAAATAAAGAAGGTGAAATAAAATCACAGAATAACTTTTTCGGATAATTCTACAATAAATAAATGATGAAATGGATTTATTTTGATTCAAACTTCTTTCCCATATCATCTTCTGAATGCAAGAAATACTTAAGTAACTCTGACTATATAGTACTGGACAAGTAAAAAAGGTGATTTCTGGTTAGACATGCCAGCGCTAAATAGGCAACCAGAGGGTACCTTTTGACGTATTTTGCTTTGCGTTTATGCACGTTATCCCATGATGTTTTTAACAGATGTATTCTAAACTGGTGAATTCAAGCAAAACGCTGAAAATACGCAGAAGGTATGCCAGGGTTTCCTACTTTTTCGTCAGCATGTCTTGACATTAAAAAGTAAATTGGTCTTATGGAGCTTTACTAGTCTAGAACTATACAGTCGTCGAAGTTAGGTGAAAAAAAATTTTTTTTTCCAAGTTAACTTTAATCGTCCTTAGATTTCAAGATGGAGGAAGCTGAAACTTTGCATAGTGTTGATTGAAATAACATTTCTTTTGATTGTCTAAACCATTACTTTTATCCTTAATTCTTTTTGAAAAACATTTCTAACTGTTGATAAGGAAATTGGAAAGCAATTTAGTTTATTGCCACTCCTAACTTCAAATTCGAGAAAAAAAATCAACACTGTTTTCAAGATCAATCTTCATTTAAATTATTAGTCACTTATTACCATCAAATAACTGTTTAGTGATTGGACAGAAATTTTTCGGTTGACATGACTTTTCTTCTAATTCAACTTAAAAACTGTAAAGTGAGAGGAGGAAATGCAAATTAACTCATAACTCACAAAGGGACTTGTTAACTCGGATTTCGAATCGCAAGCCAATCTCGTTTAACAAAATGAGTTTTTAATACGAAAGCAAATTGTACGTCTTTCGTCGAGTGAGTGAATTTAAAGAAAATGTGATCGTAACGGTTATAATTAAATTCTTCTTTTCAACGCTGATTTGTGATCAAAGTCAAACAAGGTGCAAAAAGAATTAGATCGAAAAATTAAATATGATAATAAAATTATGATAGGTGACAAAATGACACAATGCAGATATTAAAGCTAGATACTAAAATCTATTTATTTTTCACAAAATTGAGCACTTGACCGAAAGCAATAAACCTGACTTTGATTTTAGGCAATCCAATAAGTAGTTGCAAATACATAACTTTTCCGCTTCTCCACTTTCTTTCCAAATATAATTTTCACGGATACGGATATATGTACCTATATCATAATTGAAATGGAAACTGGAAACGGTCTACTAGGAAAAACTTTCGAAACCTTTTCTTCCACTTTTTCACCCTTCAAAATCCTTTTCCTCATCTAATGATTTTGTGTCAGATTCAGGAATGTATGGTAGAATTTACGCTTTCGCATTTTTTCTAAGTTTGCAGGTTCCAGAAAATTGTAACTACTGTTATTTACGATGCCTTCGTAGTTTTCCATTTTCTCCAGATACTACGGGGGAAGTAAACTACGGTACAAAATAGGGTTGCAATATACGGTTCCAATTATTAGAAATATTTTGTAGGAAGTCGAAAGAACAAGAACAAGCTGCGGTGAAAAAATACGAAAAATTTTGTGGTTCAGTTTCGGTGCACTCAATGTCAGTGAATTTATAAGGAAATCCGAATTACGTCATATTTTTTATCACGCTGGGAGTAATTTCTCATCAATATTATTAATTTTTACCCAGTTTGCTTGCAAACGGGTATTAAAAGTGACCTCGCAAAAGTGTTAGGGGTGGAGATGATGAAAATGATCCGCTTCATGAAAAAACAAAACTATTGGTACCATTTTCACCTAATTTTTTTTAATGTATACATGAATGTAAACTTGTATATAAATATCATATATATTATTATGTTATAATTACGTCGTAAATATGTCACCCAAAATTTGTGTTCACGGTTTTGAGAGAAATACAAAAGAGATACCGCTGAAATTTTCAGAAAAGGTAGTCGTTACAGAAAACCAAGTCTGATAAGAGTCGGATGTATACTAATTTGGTAGTTTCCAAGAAAAATGTAAAACAAAAAAAATTTATGAAGAAAATAAAATCGCCTGCGTTGCTTGAAGTATCTTTTCCGTATTTACAGAGCAAGGGTTTATTTTACTATTATTTTACTTAACACTGTAACAATGAAATTTCGATAGATCGATATGTTTATTAGATATCGATAACTACCGATTGTTTTTTGAAATTTGTTCACATATTTGAAATGATTGTTTGTTTGATTGTACATGTAAATTAGCAAACTGGGTTTTCTACCAAAGTACTTCTGCGGCAATTTTTACACAGTTTACTTGCAAACGGGGTATTATTTTTTTTAATATTATGTATGAAAATTGGCAAACTGGGTCTTCTAGTGAAATATTGTTGTACTCGAGTTTTTTCCCTTTAAAATGTATTATAAATGTATTAGATCGTGAGATTGATTTAACTCATTTAATCATAATATGTATGTATGTCAGAGTGAATGAGTGTTTGAAATTTGCTGATTTGCAGCCAAAATAAACTGACAATTTCAAAGAAAACGAATTAGTTTATTAAAATTTGAAAATTGAGTAGCAACTGAAATCAGAAATTTCAGGCTAAAATTCTCACACTGACAAGATATTAAAAATGATCTACTCTAAACGAGTGAAAGAACACTAATCAATGAGGACTGAATGAGTGACGATACAGTGTACACCTTTCTAGACCAGATAACGAATAGGCATGTAAGAAAATACGGAAAAAAGGTGAATTCGAGAGATAGTGAGAGCGAGAATTCAGCAAAGAGAGGCTATTATAAAAAAAATTACGAGATCGTAATTTTACATGTATTAATTGTTTCAATGGACATCTTTACTCACACTGAGACCGAGATACAATAAACAAAGATTACACAGCCTGTGACGTAATTTTGGATAGGCTTATTTTGGACGGGAAATTTCCTAATTGCATGTTATTAGAGTTATTAGTTTTCATTCGAAAAAGCTCTCAAACTCCAAGCACTCTTGTTTCATTTTCGTTCTGAGTTATAAGTAGACATACTTTAATTTTTTTCTCATTCCAAATACATATTGTAATTAAAAATTAATTTTTAATCAGTTTGTTTTTTTTTTTTTTTCAGAAGAAAAAACTTAATTTTTCTAAACTTCTATTTTCCAAATTGCATGTAGGTATAAAGATTTTTAGCAAATAAAAATGAATTTCAGTGAAACTCGCATAAGACAGTAACTAAGTAGGCCACCTACCTATTTGTTATTTTCAATGTTTCCAGCTTTCAAGATTTTTCATCAAAAGTTTGAATTTTTTGTCACTTGAGAAAAAAATTTATACAAATAAAAGTGTAAATAAGAAATAAAAAATACATTATAAATGTATTGTTTCTTATTTCAAAGTATTAGAAAACTATTTCAGCTTACAGTTACCACTCTCCAGATATTCTACACTATAAATAGCATTAAAAATATCTACTATCTTCCAAACATACTCAGTTTTGAAAAATTACTCACATAGAAATTTCGTAATAAATAATTAAATTTTTGAAAAAAAAATTCAACCAACTGCATTTAGGAATATAAAACATAATAGGACTAAAATGTTGAAAACAAGTTTTCTAGGTTTTTTAATAGTAATTTTTTATAAAATGGATTTACAACTAACACAGTCGCTGGCACAAATAGCTTTTGATATTAATATGAAGATCAATACTGGATTGAAATCAATAGGCGAGTGGAGACTTTTCAACACATTAGGTATATAAGTAATTTAAACATTCTTTAACAATAGGTACCCCAATGTTTTAAATAGATGTAATAATGCTGTGTATCAGAATATTGTCAAATCTATGTTAAATTTACTACAAATTCCATCAGAGAAATATGTAATAAAATGAAATCTAATTGCTTCATTTAAAAATTTTGCATTTTATATATATACACACATATATATATATGTATGTATGTATTTATGTATGTAACTTGAAAGATATTTGTGCCAGCGACTGAGTTAGTTGTAAATCAATTTTATAAAAAATTACTATTACAAAACCTAGAAAACTTGTTTTCAACATTTTAGTTCTATTATGTTTTATGTTCCTAAATGCAGTCGGTTTCATTTTTTTTTCAAAAATTTAATTATTTCTCGATTTTTCTACTGCAAATATTTTTCAGTGCGAATCTTTAATATCTGCCCATGTTTCTCTTGTCGCTTCAATCCTCCACGATTCTTCTTTACCTTCATAGTTTCTGATAATGAGGAAATACCTAATACAAAAAATTCAAGTGACAGGTGCTTGGTCATGTTGCAATATTTATGTAACAGCAAATTCCATTTCCAACCTATTGTTTTTTCTTAATTAATACCTATTTTCTTATTGGTCAATAGGAAACTTTGAATTTTTTTCAAATTTTGGTATTGTCAATGAGTAAATTTCAATCTTTTAATCAAATATTAAGAAAACTAATTAGATCTTTATAAAATGTTAATAAAGAGAATGTGAAAAAAGGGTTATATACATTTTTTTTCAGTTATTTTCATACTTATCTGATATTCTCTAAATTAATGATTCTTATTGAAAGCAAGTTAGACCTTGCCTCAGTTTTGATTGTATTTTTGTGTATTTATTCAGCACTTTTGCATCAATTTGGTAAGTATAATACCTCTTCACACAGTCCATCATAATATAGACCTTGGACACAGTGAAATAAAAAGCTGACTGATACCTACGATGGGATATGAAATATAATTATACATAAGTGATCAATTAACAACCATACGTGAGCCAATCACAGTTCATTTTTCATTACACTAGCCTGATTGGTCAGTTTGAAGGAATCCTGGAAACAGGGTATTTTTATTTTTCCTTATAAATATTATTTTGAAGCAGATATATCAACTGACTTTAAATGAGCCAATCACAGTTCATTTTTCAGTACACCTTCCTGATTGGTTGGTTTAAGGGAATTCTGGAAACATGGTATTTTCATTTTTTCTTATAATTATTATTTTAAAGCAGATATATCAATGGAATTTAAATGAGCCAATCACAGTTTGTTTTCCAACATATGCCTTCCTGATATTATTTTTCATTATAACTATTATTAAGCAGATATCAGCAGACTTTAAATGAGCCAATCCTACATAATACATCTACTGGTGTTAATATATTACTGGGAGAAGTGGTGACATTTAAAATATTTATATAACTACAGGAACTTTTGGGAGACCCAATCAGCATGCATTATTTCCTTATATGTTGAATCTTGGATTGTGATTGGTTATGTTGCTTTTTGCGTTGAAAAAATCCCCAAATTTTGAATAAAAATTGTGGGTCTGGTATGGGGAATTTTTCAGTTTTTTTTGACCAGTGTTACTTACCTTGAAAATACAAATTTTTTGAGACCTATTTCATATTTGTACGCTGAATATTGAATGCTGTCGAGTGGCACAAAATTTCGTTAGATTGCCAGAAACAGAGTCAAACACAATACCTCCTTCTGACACAGTCGGTAAAAATAAACACGAACTTCTTCAAACATTTTTTTCTTGGAAAACGATAATCAATTTCCATTGTCCTCCCTAAACGATTAAATATGTTTTTAAAATAATCAATTTGATAGCAATTTTATTTCGTGAAACTTGAGTTCAGATAAAATTTTTTTGACAGTAACAAAAATTAATTCGCGAAAAAAAAGGGTAACTTGTGATAATATAATTAGGCTAATGAACTAAACGACTACTTCTCTCACTATCACCATAAAAACGAATTCTAAAATCTTTGCGGATAAGATCCAAGCAGCTCGTATTTCTTCAGGACCATCTTTAAGGGAGGGGAAAAACAGGGCGATAGCACCCGATGACAAATTTTTGATAGGCGCAACATTTTAGGGTAATAAATTGTAATGTACAATTGGGTGTCTACAAGCGGAGAAAAACATTAACTAAAATAAATTTTTACTGACCCAAGAATTTCCTTGCGCCCAGCGGCAATATATTATATCTCCCTAAAGAAAGCGCTGCGCTTCTTTGATATTTTTTTAACAAAACTTCATTTTTGAAAAAAACGTCAATTCCTGAATTGGCTAAATTCAACTGAAAATATTAAGTATATCCTACGGATGAAAAATGTAACCCTTAAAAACAAATAGTCAGCAACAATAAATTAATTTTGCATTGTAGGAGGAAAGTAATGAATCACTTAAATTTGAAGAAAAAGTAAAAAACACATTAGAGAAGGTATAACTGATAGATCTTGAAAGTTTTTATATAGGTACTTTATGTAATTCATAACTTTCAACTTTAAAATTTCACAATCGAGAGTGTAAAATCTAATGAAATTAAATACATAAAAAATTAGAAAATTTACCGGTTCAACTGGAGGACTAAAGAAAAATGTTATAAAATTAAAGTGTAGTAAAATGCGGTATCACATCATGAAATTTTTAAATAATTAGCTCAACATATAGATCACGAACTTCAATATATTACGAACGCTTTTATATACGTCTGCACTAACTGAGTAATCCAGAACGGTATGTACGTATACATATAAATAAATAAAATACGAATCGATTAACAAAATATTACGACAATCATCAAAGCTAATAACACGGATTGAACTAAGTACCTAAATATTTTATCTTATCATGACTTTGCGGAAATAAAGAGAAACAACACAGTTGATGAGGGTGAAAAAAAAACTGTTTACCAGTTCATTCATCATTGCAAAGTCAACTGTTTTTCAACCATTAAAATAAAATTTAATCCACGGCATCAACACCCACTGACCAAAGCACAATGCTTTCGGCAATTTTTCTCCCATTTTACTTACATAAATGATCTTCGAAAACCCCAATCAAGGACGTAGCTAAGGGGGCGATGGGAGAGACTCCCCCGTACACGCGGTTTACGGAGTATACTCTCAAAAAATTGATAAAAAATTTATGATATAAGCGGTATTCTCTCACAGTATTGCACTAAAAATCATTCACTAGTCATACTCTTAGTTGTTAAAAATATTGTTTGTTTATCAACAAAAAAATTATAAATTTCTCTTCTTCATCGAATCCAGAAAATTCTAATTGTGGAAAAAAAAAGTTATGAGGTAGAAAGACCTCCCAGCATATGTGAAAAATAAATTTTTATACAAGCTCACATTCTACTCATTACTACGATTTTAAAATATGCCAATACTACAGCCAACCTTCCGCAACAAAATAATGTTTATTTTGCATAAAATTAAAGCCAAAATATATTCAGGTTAAAAACGATTTTTCAAAAGATAAGCTTTTATATAATTTTTAAAGTAGGTTTTCTACTGAAAATCTACTTATTAATCTTGGTGGCATGGAATGATTCGGCGGTGGGAATAGGTATGTATTTGGTTTCATAACTTGAAGAAAATTTTGGCACTAATAACTCAAATTCAAATATACATAAGCCAATTTCTTGTTACTACGGTACAGGTCGTAATTTTAATCCGATAGTCACGAAATTGGAAACGTACATTAGTACTGAGCCAAGGACCTGACCTATTGATTTTATTGCGGATTAGCCGTATGATGCTTGCGGTATGGCTATTTTCGTTTTTGTTTTGGCTATAAAATTTCTAATTGTCGACCAAGAGCTGCGACATTTAAAACAAATATTCACTATGATATATTATAATTTTCAATAAATTTTGGTGCGGATCGGCCCTACGGTACTTTCGAGATGCCTACTTTCGTTTTTGTTTTGGCTATAAAATTATCAATTTTCGATAAATAGCTACAAAATTTGTACATATATTACAACTTGCTATAAATTTTGGTTCGGATCGATTACACGGTACTTCGGTTAACATTATTTTCGTTTTTATTTCGCTTATAAAATGATCTGTTAATAACTTTTTAGTGACTACCTAATTTTACATTTTTCTGAAAACCTACTTTTTCAACGGAGCTGCTGCTGCGTTGTAATTTTTGGCTTTAGCTTCGACCGAAATAAACATTATTTCGTTGTGGAAGGTTGGCAGCTGTATTGGTATATTTTGTAAATCGCAGTAGTGAGAAGAATAAAAGCTTATAAAAAAAATAAAAGCTTATCTTTTAAAAATTCGTTTTTAAACTAAACTTATTTAGAAGTTTGTACATGTGAAATCGTAATTCAGAGTCAATAAAAGTTTTAAAACATGTTTTTTTGTTTGTAGTAGTAGGGTGAACAAGAAGGTAGGTATACTCTCACAAAATTTTACGAACATATCACTGGCTCCCGCCAAAAATATTTTTAGTATTGGAAAAACTGACTAGTTGCTTGTGTAGGTGGAAAATCGTGGAATCTGATGTTTTTTTTAGGAAACTTTAAAATTTTGCAGCAGTTGGAAATTCTGGAGCGGGAAAAATTTGCAATTATATGTAGACTACTATACTAGTTGGAAAATCATGCATGTTGATGACGTTTTTTTTTCTAACAGTAGGAAATTTAAAAAATTTCAGTTGGCGATTTTCGTTTTTCTCTCCCCCTAAAAAAGATTTTAGCTATGTCCTTGGCCACAATGGCCGCTGTGGAACCCCAGAACTAAAATAATAAGACTTCAGCACACGGAAACAAAACGATAATTTTCCATCTATCTCTTCAGAATTTTCGTGAAGAATTCATTGTACATTAGGATTTTGTAATTCAATTAGGTATCCATCAAGCAAGCTCAATTAAGAAATTCTCAAGAACTACTTACGTCAATAGCGCAGAATTCCAAAAGTTGCATTTGTCCAAGGACGCACAATCCATTAAGAATTGAATTCGTTGCTCGTCATCCCAAAAACATTCTATTTTCCTTTTGGCATCTATGAATCTGCAAGTAATAAAATTAATGTAATTAACTTATAGCGTCATTAGATAGCTATGAAAATAAGTATACCTAACGATTAAAAATTGAACACAACACGATACAGCGAAAAAAATTGAAAACTGTTGCAAAAGTTTTACATCTACAATGAAGCTGTAATATGGATAACAGATAAGTCTTTGAAATTGAAAGTAAGTTCAAGCGTTTTTCTTTTTCTTTTTTTCTTGGAACGCAATCAACTTGGAATGCATCCATCGAGAAACCGAAAAAATGCACCATCAAATTCCTCTCGCACAAATAGATGCATCAACGTTACTGAAAATAGTATAAGTAAAAATGACTTAGGTAACAGCATGAATAAAAATTTCACTCTTACGATGAAAGGTAAAGAAAAGAAAAAAGAAGTAGTTGAGCGTTTTAATTTTAGCGAGCTGTATAATATATGTAGGTAACGACGTTGAGGAAATATTACCGTAATGGTGTACTAATAATTCGATCTCCCTCGATTAAAATGACTAAAACTTGAAAAATGTTCCGGATGGGCCTATCCTACCCTGACCCATCCGCATTTACACCAATGCCAGAATCCCTATTTTAGCTTGAATTCGTGTTTAATAAGTAAAACTGGATTTTACTTAGGGTACTTTTTTTTTTTGTTTTCCGGAAGATTAAACTGTTTTGAGAAATAGTTAATCAGAAAGCTCTCAAAAGATGAAACTCAATTTCTTCGAATTGTTTTTTCTGAAAAAGACTGTCTCACACTCGCCAACCACTTTTACTTGAATTAATTTGTTGATTGCAAAAATAATACTAACAAAAAATTTCAAAATTGAACAACTGAAACGAAAGCATTGCAAAAACAGTTCAAAAAAATTTTTTTTTAACAGGAGAAAAATTAAAATAAACCCACGGACGACACCTTAAAAAATTAAAAATTAAATCTTTCCTCACCACTACCAAATTATGTTAATGGTACGGACTACGGTTCAAAATTAATTCGTTTTTCTTAATTAATTTCGTCCTAGTCCACAGCATTATTTTCATAAAGTGGTTTTCCAACCCACTGAGCGATGAAACGAATATAATCAACCGTTTTCTTCTTGTTAGGTAATTTTTTCGTAAACTCTAAAATAATCTTACATTCGTTAATTTATGCCAATATGAAAGAATTTTTGACGACGCCATTACACACCGCATTCGTGTTCACGGCATTCAAAATTGTCGCCAAATTTACGGAAGACCTTGAATTATGAAAGCATTGACATTTCTGGTTGAAGACTGAATGTTGCGGCGCAGGCGTCGACAATAATATTGCAAACAAAATTATAGGCGATCAAGTTAACGAGCAGATATACCGTAACATTTGTTCAACAGACGAGCAAAACGTAAAATTTTTTCGTTCCAAGGGTCTAACAACTGCGCTAATCTTTGATAGAAATATCTCCAAATGGATAACTCAGGAAAGTATTCTTTTTTACAAAATTGAAATATTCAGAACTGGAGTTTTGTAGCAAAGGGGGGCCAAAGGGGGCGACTTCCCCCGTGACTTAATTTTTATATTTATTTTTGCTTGATTTGTAAAAAAATTTAGTAATATATATGTAATAACGGGTTCCAAAGATGCTAAATTTCACAAATTTCAAATTTTTTAAATATTCAAAAGTGACTAACAAAAAAAAAAAAAAAAAAATCTCAAATATTTTTTTGTCTACTCTCTGAAGCAATCGTGGGTACGCCCCTGTTTGTAACTTAGTTAGAAGCGACGCAAAACAAATTACAAACCAATTAGATAACTTCATTCGATACGAATAGGGAGAATTCTGTTTTATGGTAGGAAATTTGTAAATAAACCTAACAAAAATTTTTAAACGACATAATAGACTGATGTTTTCTCGAACAGTTTTTCTTTCTCCAAAATATTAATTTCAAACTGGGAGAAAAACACAGAAGACAGAACAGAACCAACATAAAAGAATGTTTTAGAAAAAAATTTAGCTAATTTCCTCACACGCACTTTATGTAATACATTTTTTAATTTAAAAAACAAAAACAAAAAAAAACAATAATAATAATAATAATAATAATAATAATAATAATACTATCTAATAATTCAATGTTTGAATTCCGAATACCTCATTAGTTAAATAATGGTCGGTCACGATCATTGGGCCTCTTCACATTCCATTATTGAAATGTCCACTGTGAAATTAGGCAAGATCAAGGAAAAAAGACGGACAAGCTTGCGGTCAATTCCCTACTTTGTGGAAGGTAAGTAGTGAATCAAATTTTTATGAATTCTGTATTTGGACAAACGTTTTTTCGAAAAATTGTGTTCAGCAAAAATTCAAGAAGAAAAAATAACATGTAATAATTTTCTTTAACCATTCTTACTCGTCTCTATTCGAACATAAAAACAATTGCGCAGTTTGTTCTAGAGAAGCAAGTCGTCTAGCAACAAAAGACGAACACTGAATTGATTTGAACTCCTAGATAAAAACAAAAACCGAAGTACCGTCCGTTTGATGTGGATCAAAATCAAGATGTCCGGTCCAAATCTTGGTACTAATGTTTTTACCAACCTTAAACCCGTTAAACCGCCAAAAAATGAATGAAAACGGACGTACCCAGAGTACCGTCCTAGTCTATTCGTACCAAAATCAATTGGTCAAGTCCAATTATCTTATAGTAATAATGTTTGTATCAAACTCCGTAACTGTTCAACAAAAATTGCGACCAATATCGTGTTGACAACAACTATAGATAGGTACATATAATAATTAAATCAATATATAGTAGAACTGCTTATTATAAACCCACTTTGCTTCCAAGACAAACTAAATAAGCCTATTAAGTGAAAATGATAAAAACGAAAATTTTAGGTCTAATTTTAAATGAAAATTTACTACTTTCTACTGCAAACATGTATAGGCAACCGAATATTTATAAGCTACAGTTGCAACATAATATAAACATAGGCTATATAGTATTTTAGGGAGTAGCTTACATCAATTCCCAATTTGAAGGTGGTTTTTCATAAATTCCCTTATCATTGACACAATTATCTTGATTAAAATCACAATGATTTCAACAGGCTGGTTTTGTGAAAACCTGCTAAAAAGTGCGGAGCTTTTAGAATTTTCAGAATACTGTCTATTCTACTCAGGAAAATGCGTAACTTGTTTTCTCAAGAGGCTGTTCTATTGGTCAGAGGAAAACTCAACATGAACTTTAGTTCTCAAGAAGTGCAGAAATTCTTTAGCCGATTCAATCTGTCAATCCTAATAAAAATCTATCTTTTTAATATGATCGAGCGTTTCATTTTCTATTCATAAAAAAAAAGTTCTGTCATTTGTTCTGTTTGGAAGTGAAATTTTTTCAGTTTTTGTCACTTCACCGAACTTGGAAAGAACAACAACTTTGGTTGAACGGAGTTCTAACTTTCAACAGAACTTATCAACAACCTTAAACTTAATTGAGTGCAGTATTTATTGACAATACAGAATTCCCCTCAAGGCAACAAATGGTACCTACTCGTAAACTGATAACACAACAAAAACTTCTCATTCGTTTTGGGCCAATTATCAATGTTAGGTAAGGGTTTAAATTAAAACTTTTGGCATATTTACTTCTGATTCTCCAAGTTAATTTAATATTAAAAACTCTAACGCAGGAAGCAGAGGCAGTTCCATTAAAAAGTGTAGGTTTTCAAAAGATGTAAAATTTGGTGGTCATTAGAAAGTTATTAATAGATCGTAATACATATTTGTTCCGAATTACGTTCTACATCTTATGGGCGAAATAAAAACGAAAATAATGTTACCGGAAGTACTATGCGAACGACCCGCACAAAAATTTATACATTACGTTATAATATTTCCAACAAATTTCGCAGCTATTTATCGAAAATTGATAATTTTAGAGTAAAAAAAAATACGAAAATAGTCATAACAGAAGTACCGTAGGGCCGATCCGCACCAAAATTTATAGTAAGTTATTATATATCATAGTGAATTTTTGTTTCAAATTTCGTAGCTATTGGTCGAAAATTAGAAATTTTATAACCAAAACGAAAATATCCATGACCGGAGTACCGTACGGCCGATCCGCAACAAAATCAATAGTTCAGATCCTCCGCTTCGTACTAATGTTCGTTTCAAATTTCGTGACTATCGGATAAAAATTACGACCTGTACCGTAGTAACAAGAAATTAATGGCTTATATATATGAATTTGATTTATTAGTGCCAACGCTTTAGTTGAGTTATGAAACGAAAAACATACCAACCCCTACCCCCGAGTCGTTCCATGCCACCAAGATTAATAAGTGGAATTTCAATAGAAAACCTATTTAAAAAAATAGACATGTGCAGCCAGAAGAAGTACCTATTAAATTTCAATAATGTTATTATCTTCGTCTGTAGCTGCCATGAAAATTTGAGAAAGAAATTTTCGTTGATCAAGTGTAACTCATACAACTCAGCATATCGTTTTGCAAGAAAATAAAACGTTTTGCATGGTTACAATTCATTTTAATATTTTCGGATTTTAAAGTGAACTTGTAACTTTTCTTCATGGAAAAGAATTTTCCAGCATAACTATACTTATCTCACAGAATAGATAATAAGGTTTTGCAACAACGACTCTGATACATTCTGCAATACTAAGCAGCTATCCCGCTAATAATTTCACACATGCGTCTGGGAATTCATACATGAGTAATGCTCACTTCTTTAGTTTATGATCAAATTCACGCTTTATTTTCGTTTAATTACGAAAATTTTATCCGAAAAAATCCATCACCTATCATATTCCTATAACATAGAATTTTAAAAATATGGTTTACCTGTGTCTGAAAGGAGAACACGTGTGGATCTAACAGGTGGAGGGAAACCGAAAAAAAGTAATTATGGTAACATGCAAGTTAGCCTAGCGAACCTAACGGTTAATTTCTTCGAATGTAAGAACAAATTCGGACATACAAACCATCAAACAGTCGATAATTGCATCCGTAATAACAACGTGCGATCGCACGTCAAGAATCACCAAGCGGAATAAACTAAAAGTAAGTTAATTTGACTTTTTTTTTCTTTATCATTAACCTGAACTACTGTGTCCTTTTTTTTCCCCCAAAATCCAGTATATTTTTATTTCAGATGCATATCAAATCGTCGAAACCGGTGTATTTCTAGACAAACTGGAAAGACCAACGATACTTACTGGAAAACCATGTCAAACATTTATTACGGACCTAGGTCATTTTTTTCGTGCAGCAACGCATTAATTTCACATGGAAATGGAAAGAGAAATAAAAAAAAAGAAAAAAGAAGAGGAGTAAAACATTTTGGACTTCTGACAAATGGTTTACTAACACATTTGGCACATAACGGCCTCGAATTCTCGAATTTTGGGCTAGGTCAATAATTAGATGTTATGTGAGTTCACGCGGGTTTATCTCCACGAAAATAATGTAAGCCTACTTTAACACGACCGCTCATCCAAAATATATCAATTTTTTCTTTGGTTTCACGATCGCGAGGCGAGGAGAAAGTAGAGTTCACAATCGCACATTAATCTCGCAAACCTATATGAAACAAAAACTTTTCACATGCAGCCAAAAAAATGGAAAGGGAAAAATTGGGAATATGTAATTGAATGGGGAAGAGCTTCTCCTCACTCCAGGTAAAGTTTGACTAATGGAAAAACTGAAACAGGTGTGATGCCTAATTTGAAAGTGGCTAATCATAAATTTATTAAATAATTGAAGAATTTTCATTTTTCATGCGCACAAAAATAAATTCGAAAAGTTCTCATCAAAAATTAGAATTGTTTTTTTTTTTTGGGTTGCTGCTTCCTGATCAACTTCAGGGCTAATAGTAATGAATAATTAATCCGTATTAAAACGACTACAACTTAGTTTGGTCTCCGTCATCAGCATACATAATTAAACGAGTTTTTCTTATTCGAGAAATCTAATAACTCACAAAATTTCACTTAAATTACAGTTACCAAATCCAACGGTTTCTGAATATTGTTAAAATTGACCCACTAAACAAAGCAGCCTATTTAAGTCGAATTTTTTTAGATATTGCTAATAATTTCAAACAAAATGTACATGCGACATGTATTATAATACAGGATAAAACACAGATTGTTCGAACAAAGTTGAATTTACTTCATTACGAAAATACACTCCATTAATATGCCAATATGGTAGTAAGAGTGGACAAAAGCCAATCCAAAAATTAAAGGAGATTAGCACGAATAAGTTTTCCACAAATCACGAATCTTCAAAGTCACAAACGTTAAATAATTTTGTTTGACCTTAATATGGGAAAAAAGTTCCGAACATTCGAGTAATTTTTGATAGAACTGTTATATTTAGGAAAGTCAGAGGTTAAAGTTCTCTAAAGAGGCTGTTTAATTTTACTATTTCAATATTAAACAGACTTTCATTCAAATCAATAGTGCAGCAGAGGGCGTTAATGGGGATTTTTAACTTACAATACTCGATTAGAATTTTTAATACGCTTTCCAGAGGCGAACTTCTTGGAGGACTCATCAGGGTCCTGTCATTTCTTCTTCAAATGAAAATAAGCCAAATCTTTTTTTTTCTTAACAGTACCCACATATTTACCAAGTTTTTCAAAGAGGGCTTTGACCAGACTACTAGTGGAGCCGGTTTAGTCTGTTGGCCAAATTCGTTCATTTTAAATCGTTCTGAGAGTCGTTTGCGCAAAGTGAATCACCTAAGTGAATCAGTCGTTTGTGAAGAGTTTGTTTTTTGGGTGCAGTTTTGCCAACCTTAATTTTTTTTGAAAAGGCAAATTTGGAGTTTTTTGATCAGTGTTGCCAACTTTTTTTTTGTAATTTTTTCTACTGATAAATTCCTGTTTATTTTTTTTATTGAAACTTGAATTTTATTTTTGTTTGATAATTAATTTTGTTTTGGGAAAGTTGTCAAATAATTATTTATTAACTCTTTTTTTTATTGAGGAATATTTCATCACGATTGGAGTGGGGAGAATGGAAAATTAAGTATGAAGTTAGATAAAATTTTTCTTTTATAAAATTATTTTGGCAGTTTAGTTTATAGGACATTTGTTTCTAGTTACTTATTTTATTTCTGTTTGATAATTAATTTTGTTTTGGGAAAGTTGTCAAATAATTATTAATTAACTATTTTTTTATTGAGGAATATTTCATCACGATTGAAGTGGGGAGAATGGAAAATTAAGTATGAAGTTAAATAATATTTTAATTTTTACAAAATTATTTTGGCAGTTAAGTTTATAGGACATTTGTTTCAAGTTACTTTTTTGGTGCGATTGTTGCACTGTGTTTTTTCTTTCAAAATATTTAAGATGGAACGCTATGTTATTGATTTTCAAGCATTTAAAGATGACGAAAATAAGTATATTTTAAAAGAGTTGGCTGTTGTTTCAGTTCATGGAACAACATTGATGCATTGCTTGATTTTTCCTCCTTTTAAATTTGACAATTTATCGAGTAAATCTCAGAATTCATCTCGATATTTGGTAGATAATCATCATGGAATTAAATGGGAAGATGGATATGTTACTTTTATGCAAGCTTTACGGATGCTGACAGGTATTACTGAATATGCAGATGAATTATATATAAAAGGGAGGGAAAGGAAGAAATATATTGAAAAAACTGACAAAGGTGTCACCTATTGATTTGGATGAATTGGAATGCCCTAGAGCAAAAACATTAATTGATTCTTCATCTTCACCAAGTTGTTATTATAAGCATCACTCGAGTAGTAGTGGACGATATTTTGAAGCATGTTCTCTAAGAAGAGTTTATAAACTGAAATGGTGGGTTTTGGAATATTTAAAGAGACCTGCGATATTAGATTTTGAAAATACAGTAGAATACGGTACAGTTGAAGAGTGATATGATATTCCTTCCAGCAGAACACAAAAATGTTTACACTGCCAATCAGTTGCCAGGGAGAATAAGTTTACCTGCCAGTGTTATTGTTAATACGTATAATTCATACAACAAAGGTCGACATTGGTTAGCTATACACATTAATTCGCAAGAAATTTGTGAATATTTTGATAGTTTTGGATTTCCTCCTACAAATCCTACTTTTATTTCCTTTATGCAACTTAACTCTAAAATTTGGCATTATAACAATGTTGGATTACAGAGTAATTTTACTGATGTTTGTGCAGATATGAAAAAAGTATGGATATTATTTATTTACTACATGTTATTACACAAGAGGGCATTTTTATTTTCACAGGCTAATAAACAGTATTTCCTGCACCAACAACTTATCATAGTTATGATTCCATGCAAGCACATTTTCCCAAAACTCCTTTGAATGATTTAGAAAATGAAATGGGTCAGGTTCTTAATAATACTAAAATAGATTTCATTAATTGCAAATAATTTCTATTTTCCTCTACATATCCTTTAGGAATAGTTAAGAAAATAGGTATTTTAATAAGGAATTACAAATAGCTGTTTTTATGTCATATTGAATTAGTTTTAATTGATATTTATTCAGTTATTGAAATAAGCCACCTTATTATTCAATACTGAACTACCAGAATATATGTTTCCTTGATGCTTTAATTTGTTTGGTCTTAAAAACCTCTTGCTACAAGACGTACTTTGGCTACATATTTACCATATTGGTCTTGTTTAGTGGTAAAAACCAATTTTGTATTTATTATATTCATATTCTTTGTTTTTGGTACAATTTTCCAACCTCTTAATTTTGAAAGAGCAGAAAATTTGCCTTTCATGGCATTTAGCCAGGCATCAGTAAATGAATTATTTTTAATATCTTCAATTTTTTCGGGTATATTTTCTTCTAAAAGATAGTAATGGTTTTTATTTTCTATTATAGCACTAGCCTTATGGTTACTAATTTTATTTCCTTCGTCTATTTTAACTTCTTTTAGGTTCTTAGCTTCATTGAAGCAAACGTCACAGGCAATGTATCATTTATTTTTTATGGGATTCCTAAAACAATATCCAGTGGTGGTATATCCTATCATTATTTTTTTTCAGATCTTTCCATAAGTTTGGGATCTTTTTTCTAAACCTTTCTTTTTTAGCTTTTGTGGGTTTTTGATTTCTTACTTTCACATGAATGTGCCTGTGTGCCAATGAGCCAAAAATTCTTAAATTTGATAAATCTGGTTTTTTTGTCAAAACATATTTCGTATGTGGTTTTTAATTCTTTATTTGATTTACTGGGTGACTTATTCACCAGATAAGCAGTAGTACTGATTGCATAGTTCCAAAATGTAATGCCCAAGTTTGAATCAAATAATATGCATGTTACACATTCTATTAAGGTTCTATTTTTTTCTCAGCAACTGCGATTAACTGTAGCAAGTAGGCTATCACAGGTTTCAACAATATTCCATTTTCTTGACAGTAATTTTTGACTTTGTTATCTAAATATTCTTTTGTATGATCACATCCTAAAATTGAAATAGGATTTTCTGGAAATTTAGTTTTCACCAGAAGTTGATATTTTTTAAATTCTTCAAACATTGACTTTATTTGAATAGGATTTACAACAGTATAATTAGAAAAATGGTCGGTGAAAGTTATAATATAGGTACCTATCATTGTAAATTGATGGCATCAGAGGGCCCATAATGTCTATTGACACAATTTCTAGCCCACAAGTGGGTTTTAATCTAGTTATTCTTGTTC
Source organism: Ericerus pela (assembly GCA_011428145.1). NCBI lineage: Eukaryota > Metazoa > Arthropoda > Insecta > Hemiptera > Coccidae > Ericerus > Ericerus pela. The sequence goes on along the minus strand of WOFM01000406.1, from coordinate 2,406,205 downwards.
ATTTTCATGTATATTTACTCGACTTAATTCTATTTTTTCTTCATCTTGACCCGACTCATCATTCAACGATTCATCATTAAATATTTAATTATTATTTTCTATACTGTTTTTCATATTTTCATTTAATTTTACATTCTGATCTATAACATCAACCTCTCGGTTACTAGGTTCCTCATTTTCTTCCTCAATATTTATTTCTATCTCAAAATCATCCCATTCATCGTTTACATTTTCTGATACATACACTATTTTTTCTATTTGATTACTATTTTCTGTTTCATCTATATATTCTTTTACTAATTCATAGTCTATAATATATACTTCATTTACTTTGGAAGCTGTGGCTATTATTTTTCTATTCTGTTTCAAGTATATATTTTTGTAATTACTCGTTTGTTCTAAATTCAAAATATCTCTTTCTGCTTTTTTAATTCCTGATAAAAGGTCCATTTCTAAATCTGGTACATAATGTACAGTCTCTAATTTCACAAGTATTTTTTCAGCATATAAATTTTTAATTCTAATTACTATTATTCTTATATGAGTTGCCAACATATACTTGTTTTTTAACTCAATTTGTAATTTTATTAGTTGATATAATTTGTGGTATTGGTTTAATTTGTGCAAGGAAGAAACAATGTGGACAGTTGCTCCACCATCTAACATAATTTTTTGACTGTTTTCTCACCCATATTTATTTTCATATTGTTAATCATACCATTATATACAGGATTGTTCTCATTATGCTGACTGTTACCAATATTTTGATTATTATTCGGTTAGTTTTGAATATTATTTTAATTTTGATTATTATATGAGTAATTTTGATTGTAATTTTGGTTAAATGACATTGAATTACAAAAAGTTTAACATGTTCTAATTTGCCACAATTACAACATTTCACATTGTCATTTCTACAAAAATTTTCTGTATTCTCAAAATTTCCACTTGATTGCTGTTGTGTATTTTCATTTGAATTGTATGCTCTAATGTTTCCATTTATATTATTCGCGTAATTTCCTCTAAATTAATATTATTATAATAATTTCTTGGATATCTTAAGTTTTGACCAAAATTTCTAAATTGTCTCATTTGTAAATTTTTTTCAAAAATTTTATCCAATTTTTCTATGAGCATAGATTGTAGTTTTTCAATTTTTTCTTCTCTGTTATTGAGGGTATTATATGCTACGATCTTTACATCAAAATCATCTGCGTTAATGTCATCATTAATTGTTGTATTTCTTCTATTAGGGTTAACTGATATCATCCTTGGTTTCTTAATTCTCTTGCAAGTTTTTTAAATATTTCAATAAATCTTTTCATATTACCCCGATCTAAATTTTAATGATTGAAATCTTTTTTTTTTTGCATTAAGAAAACTTGTCGTACATCTTCTGAATTTGTCGTCTAATTTGTCTAAAATTTCATTTACTGTTTTGCATTCTTTTAAACTGTCTATCAAATATGATTCTAATTTTTTTTAAAATGTATATCTTTCATTTTTCTTGTGAAACAAAATATTTTTCATGTCAATTTACATTTGTGTTTGATGGTAGCCATGTGTCTAAATCAGCTTCCAAAAATTCCTGTTCTTTTTCTAAATCATTTATTATATCATATAAACCTTCTGCATTTAATCCTATTATACAAGTTTTCCATGTTTATAATTATTGTGTTTTCTATCAATTTTTCGAAACTTAGTTCCATCATTTTTTTTTAACTTCACTTGTGGTTTAAATGGAGAACACTAGTAACCAAGATAAGTCAATTGATCCAAATGCTCAAAATTTAATGAAATTATCTTAAGAAACCTATTTGTAACTGTTTCTCATAATTTAATAATGACAAATTAGGTAATCCTAACTAAACCTCAACTTTTTACAAAGATCTGGGACAATTAAACACAAACAAAATATAAATTGGATCTTGATGCCACATATATGAGAATGCTCAAAGATTTTCAACGCATGTATACTAAAAAGACTTAATAAATTTATAGAATAATGTTACTTTTGAATATTGCTGGTACGCTTGATTCCATTCCCTCAAATATAAAACTTATGGATCAGATTAAACAAAAAAGAAATCGTGCAGCTGTACATCATTTATGGTATGGGAAATCCGTTTACTCAATTAATAACTTCTGGCACTTAATAATCTTTGAAAATCTGAAAAAAAGATGATAGTCAACATGGCAGAATTTGGATAATGAGAAAACAAACTTGAATATGAATGACCAGTTTTGGAGAGCTTAGCCTATATTCCTCCCTTCGCTTTGCCTCCGACCATTTTTCTAATGATTTCTATAAAATAGAAGAAGACAAGAATATCAAAATTTTTCAGTCATGAAAGTATTCTCCATCTATAATACCCTCATACTTTGTCCATCCTGCCTAAGCGACTGACTCAACAAAATAGCGGAGATTCAAAGGTATACCTAACAATATGCACTATTCGAGTAATTTTCCACAAGAACTTGAAACAGTATTTCAATCGAAATACGATTGCTCAATCTTTGCCTTTCTTTTCCGATTAACTTACGAATCAAAATTTTCAATTCGTATTCTTCAAATTCTCATTCAGGGAGATAAGACACGATAAAGGGAAAACTTTGATCCCAGTCACAGCAATATTATTTTCTGGAAACAAGTTCTTGAGATAACTAGACTAAATCACCTATGTTATAACATAATTATTATGAGTCATATTCAATTTTACAGAATTATGAAACAGTGGGTGCAACAAATTTTATGGAGTCTCGATGGCCGTTATCATCTTCAAGACAAGGAAGCAAAAACGACGACAGATTTATTCTGTGAGAATCATAAATAAACGATTGTTTTCATTTTTTTACAAAAAATAATCCTGTATAATTCGTAGATGAAAAAATAAATTAAAAAAGTCATAAATTTTAGACAGCAATATTAGAATAGCCGTCAAAACAAGTGCAGAGACAACAGATACTTACAACACATAGCGGGACCAAATCAAGGTCGCAAACTGAATAACGATTAAATGATTAAATCATGGAGGCATAAAGCTCATAATGAAAAATTTTTTAACATGTTTGCAAGAAAGAAACATTTTAATAACAATAGAAGGTGTTGAATAATTTACATTGTTTGTGAAACATAAAAATCGAAACAAATAATAGCAAAGGCAAAAGTACCGAATGCATTGAAGCGAAATTACGAAAATTCAATTAAAAATAAATGAAAATAATCGATCAAAGAGGTTGAAATGAAAAAAATAAATAAAAATAACCACAGAAACGAAGAAGGATTCATCAAACCAATATACGAGACTAATAGTAACAAAGATGGTGAGTTAATTGGAAGGAACAAACCCAAAACCAGCCATCCATATTTACAGTCTGTTGATTCATTCACTGGAGCGAAACACTGTTTCATTTACGACTCATCAAAAAAGCCACAATGTGCGAGATTCGACTCTTTCGAGAATATTACATCAAAAATTGTTCATATTATTGTATGAATTTTTTCTAATTACAATTTCAAATACAAATGCGGCAAAGAAAATTTTCTCATGCTGACATACAGAACAACCCAGAAGTTCTTTGTTCAAATGCTCCGGACAAAATCAAATTTCAAATAGGCGGGAGACATTGATTTTTCTACTGAAACAATACGAAAAAAAATATTATAAAATTCAATCCGAAAAAAATTTGCATTGTTTCTCATTGGGAAAAAAAATGTTAGCATAGCGAAAAGAAAAAAATAAAGGAAAACAAATTATGCTACACGTGAATAATTTACAGGTATTAGACCAATCAGAACTGGCTAATCACAGAACTTTTTGGATAATTACCCACCTAGGTATAAAAAACTTCGTCATTCAAAAAATGGAATCTCAGAGGGTTGATATTTTCAACCAATGTTTACAGGAAACATTCTGCAAGGTTAATCATTCAAAATAATACCTAGTTTATCGGGTTTCCGAGAAAAACTACAAAAGGTTCTTCGAACCATATTTTTTATACCTATGCATCGTACCCACTCTTTGGAGGAAGTTATTAAGAAGATAGAAAAGGGAGATGTTTTTATTTGGAAGGAATGGAAAACAGGGCCTATTATAACGGGAAATTCTGCCTTGCTCGGGCGATTCAAAAAATTACAATGGGTATTGTTATGACTGCACTTTTCCGTGTATTACTGTTGCATAAAATAAAATGTAAAATTTCAGATGTCTTTTGCCATTATATTTTCTGTTTTTACAGTTTAAAATTTTACAGTATTTGATTTGGGTAGTTTTAAATTTTCTTTAGAACAAGCTCTCTTAGTGGAAAATATTCAAATTTAGGCATCCAAAAAAACAACTCATGCAAGAAAATACAGATATACACAGGCATAGGTAAGAAAAATGTAGAATCAGGTTTCGTTACAATTAATTTTTCAATTTAGAATTGAATGCAGTTGATGTCGTAGTACTGTACTAAAAAAGATAACAGCAAATTCGTAGGTACACTGTGAAAAAGTTGATATTCAAAACTACAGCGTTCCTTTGAATGGGTAATAAGCGCTAAATTCATGGGCACCATTAAGGTGGTCAAGAGATTGCACTTTCAACCTACTGGCTTTTTCTTTTTCTATTAACACAATACATGACCTTCTTTGACTATATAGCTTAATGGACTGCTAGAACTAATAAAATCTTGAAGCCAAAGAATGCAGGCGTTACTTTTCGAAAAAGGTACTTTGTGTGAAAACTGAATTTGTATTCAGTTATATTTTCGTGACTCCCTAACAATATAAGCAGTGAGAGAACTATTCTTTTAAGTTTCACTAGTGTTTGTACTTTCACTTATCACCAAAGGTCGTTTTTCGTAAAAAGAACGCCTGTTAACAGTGGCTTCAGCGGTGTTCCATTTAACCCTATGTATTTCTTATCAGTTCTAGCAGTCCATTAAGCTATATAGTCAAAGATGACCTTTGACAGTTTTATTTTTTTTTGCACTCCCCTGGAAACGATCAAACGGCGGCGCTCATAGCTTAATTTCATCAATTAACACCATAAAAGAAATCTACAAACAGTCATTATTTATCGTTTTCTTATTTCAAATCAACTGTCCATCAGAGAATGAATAAAGGGGTAATATCCTTAGCGACAAGAAAGATTTTAATGAAATTTTCACCAATATATTCCTCGAAATTCTATGAAAGTTTAAATGGAAATTTTCGTGAATGTTTGTTCAAATAAATTTCATCAGATCTGGTTTCTTTCATACGTATGCCCTCTGGAGTCTGTAGGCTCCAAATTGATTGCATTTACAAATTAGATTAAAAACAATGTTACTCCTACACTTCAATAATCAAAACCAGAGCAAAGGCTCCAAGGCAATAAATAATTTAAAATGAGACTCATATAGGCGCCAAACGCATAGTGATAAAGAATTCAGGATACAATAATTCCCAAAGCTTTAATTCGACGGATGTTAAAACTAGGTAATCATGATTTCATAATATTCATATTAATTTTCACTACGCGGTGAATAACAATTATGCCTATTTTTTCCAACGTGGGACGAAGTTTACCAGAAACATTAAGTGCAATTATAAGTTAGGCTAATAATTTTTGACCTTAACCCAAAGTGATGATAATTTTTAACTTTAACTTGAAGTTAGAACAATTTTGAGAATTCATCAACCCGAGAAAGATAATTCAACTCAAAGATGTATTGTGCGGGAAGCGTGGAGATAAATCTTCAACGAAAATAAACATTTCACTCTTCGCGAGCACCGTAAGTAATTAGGCACCCAACAATCACAACGATTTTTCATTGCTACAGATAACCTAAACAGAAAAATTTTAATACGTCAAATATTTAAGGAAATGAGAAATGATTTAAGAACTAGAAAAGTTTTCTTCGACAGAGGTTTTCGCCGCATAAAAGTAAAATAGTACCTATCGGAAATTTTGATTAGCGTTATAGGCCAGTGGTCCCAAAACTTTCTCAGTAATTGAGCTACTTTTAGTATTAAAAGTAGGTCGTGAGCTACTGCATACCAGAACTTTGTACTGAATTGAGAAAAAGTTTTCTGAACAAGATCAGATAGGCTAAAACTTAGGCCTATCACCATACGATGAAGGTTAAAAACCTATGACCTGGAAGTGAAATTTTGAATGTAATAAAAATCACGGTACCACAGGTATCACATCCTTTTGCGAGCTACTGGTAGCTCGCAAGCCACAGTTTGGCGGACACTGGTATAGGCTATAAACGAATAATAATACGGTATACTTTTCGCTGAGCAAATAGACAAAGAATAGAGGCCTAACTGAAATATTTCATCAGCAATATTTTCAAATAATGAATAGAAAACGAACAATATATTTATGTGAAATTTTATTATTTCATCTACGCGGAAACGCCAAATTATAAAAATGGAAGCCTATAATAGGCGACGATCAAAAAAAATATAAATAATAATTTTAAATCAGTTTTTAGAAACCTTGAGCACCAGCGATTCGAGTTGTGACGACATTCATGCTTCGATTTATAGAGCTTTTAAGTAGGTTTTCTATTGAAAATGTAAAAACTAAAAATAGTGACACGTTGAAACACTTTCCACCACCCACTTACCCTGGTCGCAGCGCAGAATATGAGGGTGGAACATTTTTAACACTTATTGAGGACCCACCTCACATATTTTAGCCATAAAATCTTTCTTAATTGTGAACACCATTTAAAACCTTGAAAATAATGGATTACAAATAGAAAAGCCTGTTTTTAAAAGCGGTAAAAACTAAAAATGCAGCACTTTTTGCCAAATTAAACAAACCTATATATCTACAACAAAAGAAAATATCGGCACGAGTCAAATCAAGGAAATTATTTAAGCTCGAGTCACTGACTTCTCAACATTTTGATCATTTTGATGGGTGTAATTTTATTGAACTATAACTTCACAAATACTTAAATATTCAGCACCAAAACAATTTTAAAGCTTACAGTACAGTTTCATCCGGTACGAATCGAAACTGTGGCGATGAAGATCGAGACGAGTTTTTAATACAACGAAACAATATTCTACGACATGTAATGGTGCTTGAAGATGATCATCTTTTCAGATTCGCTTATTTTCAGTGTGACGGAGAAGCAATTTTTCGAAAAATAAACAAAAATAAATGCTACTTTCCAGACATGACATTTTGAAATCTACTTCATTCAAATGATATCTTTCTAGGCCTCCATATATAACGTGGCAAACCATAAATTTTCCAAGAAACCTAACGAGCAGACTACCCATTACAGATTTATTGTTTCTCACTCGAAAGAAAGTACTTGACTGTTATACGACCCGAATCATTCGTATGTCACACTGCTGCATCATAAAAGCAGCGAATTTGTAAGCAAATTCAAAAGACACTTTCTTCGTGCGGCTAAAAAAGAAATTTCTCCATTTTAAAAGAGACGATACAAAAGAATTAGCAACCGTCACTTCGGCGATACATGTCGACATAACGACATAACCTATGCTAAAGCAACGTAAAATATAGTTAATTGGATTATGGCGTGTACGTGACCCCCAACAGATCCGAATGAATATCTTATATTCTGCTCGCTTGTCAGTTGATTAGATACCAATTTTTCTCCTTTCCTTTTAGTATAGCCTAGCTATTGATTCGAAACCTAATTTGTCGTGTGCTACTGTCCGCTTTCGTAATTATTTAGCTAATGACTATTATCTATTAAACTCGCACACCCAGAAACTAAAAAGTTTCGCAATAATAAACAAGGCAAAAACAGTCCTTTATCAAAAATTTAGTTTTCCCAGATGCCAAGTCTCGGATATGGGCCAAAGTGGATTCAATTATTTCGACTGACGAATTAGGCTACCGTATTAGAATTTTGTGAAAGATTAATCCGGTATTATGGACGAATACCAACTACAAAATGGATGGCAAAATGAATATCGAAAGGAAATGGCTGGGTATACTTCCAAATAATTCCATCTTCGCTGTCTGTAATCTAGCATTTTTAACTGTCGTTAAAGACAAAGAGCATTTATAATACAAAATTTTTTCTTCCGATAAAAGCTCAACTCAAGAATAAACATTATTCACTTCCCTTAATGACAAAACTTAGTATGAACGTTTTGGTAGCCTAAAATAATAATTCTGCGGGGAAAAACAGTGAGACAAAATTTAATTCTAGATTCAGAATCCGAGAAAAATAGGGTCGTATCTGTCGTAGGATGTTGGGGAGGAGCAATTCGATTCCTTTCCGTTTGTCTTTTTTCATTTATGATCGCCAGTTTCCTCGGAAACAACTAAACCAGTACACATCGAAGTCCTACCACGCCTGGTCCTACATGAGGACTATTTTTGCGGAAAATTTGAGCCCTATCTTCAGCAACGATTTCTTTTTCAGTTGTATCGAGAACTTCTCAAAGAACCTTGAGGCAGACCAAAGTTATGAAGTACGAAATATAAAAATACACCGCTATTATGACACATTTTCTTTTTTCAAGGTTTACTTCCTTCCTTTAAAAATATTAATCCAAACTTGAAAAACAATATAAAACAGAAAACTAAAAGAACAAATATCATTATATTATAAAATTATCCTTTCCTATCCTATCACAACCTATTCTTATATTATAATACGAACAATAATTATATATAAGTATGTAGACATAAATGTAAGTATACAGAGACATTAAGAAGTCCTAAAATGCACATGGGCGTCGATTCTAAGGCCAAAAGTCACTGTCACTAAAGAAAACTTGGGCTTCGTAAAAATTGTGATATATTATGTATAAGGTTTTTTTAACTTGGGGAGTAGTGAGGAGCTTTTTTTAAAATTTTTACTCAAGTTTTCTTATGACACTACAGATACCTACATAAATATAACTTTTATTTTGTCGAACTTACAATGGGAAGTACTTGCCTTGATCCTTATGTCTACCTATTTTATTTTTCACCATACTTTTGTTATACCATAGATTTCCATACAAAAATTTTTTTCTGCATGAATATCTATAAAATTGATTTCTCAAGTTTTGTGATGTTTTCTCTTTGAAAGTGCTTACATTTAGTCTTCTTTCATCAATATAGCTACTGGGCTTCCTACTGTCAATGATATACATTTGACTTTGAAATGCCTCTTGTTATGTATATATTAGGCTCGATAACCAAAAACAGTCACTGGATGAAAAAAATGCATATGACGAGATTTGTGTAATAACAAAATACTACAATGCGAAATTCGTGATGGGGCATTTTACAAAAGGTGCAAAATGCGTTTTTTAAATGCTTACAACTAAAATTCGCATTGTTGCATTTGAAAAATGCGTTGTGGAATTAAAACAAAACCACAATGCATTCAGGTCTCGGTGCACTAGTGGCATTTAAAAAATGAACAGAGTGTGTAGTGATATTTTTTCAATCTCACAGCAAGTGCCTGAAACAAACGTTTTTCAAGTGGGTTTTCTACGAAAATCTACTGATTTTAAAACTGCAATTAGAGTATCATCAAATTTAATAATTAACGATAAAAGAAACTAATAGGAATTAAAGTCACATTATTGGATTTTGATTCTTGAGAACTGAACTGACTTTACTCACTTAACTATTTATATTATTAATTTATTAAATATGAGTCAAGTATCACTTATCACTTATTACGTTTTCCGTCATTAAATAATTATTTTATTACAACGGGGATCTTAGTTAATCTTCAGAAAATGTACGTAGATATCTCACCATTATTTCAGATCTATTGTATCATGTAATCATAAATATTAATCATTACTGGAATTCAATAATTTTATTAAATAAAAATTCATATAATTTGAATCCAACAATCTTTTAAAACTTTTTTTAATTTTATCATTTATTTCCCACACCCAGAGATGGGCAATGTATCACATATCGAATCAAATATAATATCGTATATTATATCATTATATCGTGGTACAAAAAGTGATATAAAACAGTGATAGGTATACGTTGCAATTTTCAAATTTTTATTATATCATACATCATATATCATTCATCAATTTCCAGTTTTCAACAAAACATGGGCGAAATCTGGAAGCAGCATTGTGGCTTATCACCCCCTTTAGATACCCCCTGTTCATCGCTTGAATGCTCCTAAATCCCTAATCCGGCCCCAAAAATTTCTAAATCCAAAATTATGACTCATCACTTCCTTTAGATGCCTCCTGACACTGTCCCTCATCAAATCATCCCTCAAACTCCTCAGCCTGGCCATTACAATTGCCAAGTTCATAATTATAATATCATCACCCCTCCCAGGTACCACAGTCCCTGTCTTTTCCCCTTTAAAGAGCACCCGTCAAACCCCTTACCTACCCGTTCTAATAACCAAGATGTCCCTCAAACCCATCACCTGTCACCATACCCCAAAACAGTTTAAATCCACAATTATAATGTTATCATTCTGACTGAATGGAAAATTCTCATTTGTCATAGTAACAAAGTACACCAAATAACTTTATAGGTACCTACTTATTTGGTGATGTAAAAATCGCGATATAAGTTATAAATAACATTGCTAAAAAAATAATACATATATAGCAATTTTTTCATGAGATATATATATACATATATTTTGATATATAGGTATTGTTACTAATATGATATACTGCCTATCTCTTTCCCCACCAGAAGGCTTTGTGAACCAGGTAGGCGGGTACTGTAAAATAAAACTCACGATTCAAAACATTTCAAAAGGATCAATTCACAAAATCTTTTTAATACTGTTTTTTAGCTTTCTACAACTTTATTTTCCATTCCTTGTTGATCTTTGAAACAAGATAACCTTTGTGGTCGTAAACGTGATACAAAGATCTAAACAAATAAACCGTAAATTATTTAAAAACTGATATTGAGAATAAAAGAAAAACTACACAATTGTACGTGCGCAGCCAATCACGTTAAAGCGTTCTGGACAGAGGGAAATACTGAAAAAAAGTCGATAACAAATCAAAATTGCACCCTCCGACAAAACGTGACCAATAAAGGGTGCCAATACTGACTGACTGTGATGACAAATACTTTTCAGACGAAATATTCTCGTTGGCCTTCGTTACATTACATTTTTCCTATCATTTATTTCAAACTATAGGCAGATAGGTCTACTATTTGTTGATAAGCATCGACAGTCGACATTCGAAACTGAGATTGTCTATTGCTGAATTTACACTCTACATAAGATTACGTTTCAAATTTTGTCCAGTAAAATTCACAAATGCACACAAGCATGACAAAATAATTATTTTCGTTGATTACAGGCGATTACAATGTCGAATCCTGTAGGCTACAACGGAATGTTTTTTCTCGAAAGGTCGTTGAACGTATAGGTACGCAGACATGATTTCTAAAGACGCACCTTCAAGGGCGCAAATTAAAACAAAATAAAAAATATAACGTAAAAATTACGTTTTCAATTAAAAAGCGTAGCAGTGCACTTTCGCTGAATATGTAACCTTCACATTATGATCTGGGGAAAATTTGGAGAATCATTTTTTGACGGTACTTTGGATGGCCATGAGACTTTATCACTGAACAGGAAATTGGAACTATAATTTGACAGAGATTAGACTATATGTTAGCAGAAGAAATCGTACAACCAGTCTGCTAAAAAGTGGCCAAAGTTTATTAGGCACTGACCGCGTAAGTGTTAGCGTGAAAATTAAATTGGAATTTTATGATTCGAAACTCAATATTAAAGGGATCTACAAACGAGGAAAATGGTAACGATAAAGCACTGAAAAATACAATTAACATTCTCTCCAACGTAATTAGGATGAATTAGTGTAAGAGCAGAGTCACGAGGCTATAGCCACCCAATCGCAAAATTCATTTTTATTTTTAAGTTTAATAGATGAGTGGTAAAGAGTGAATTTTACTTTCAATATACTTAACGACAAAATGAAAACAATTCAAAGCAAATTTAGATGCGTGATGATAATTTGGAAATGTAGAATGGTTGAAAATATTTTTTTTAATTTACCTCAAGATGAGAACAGAGAAATTCTACGAAAATAGAGGGTCACCCTTAGCTCTGAAAAAAAATCTTGATATATAAAATAGTGTGTGTTCGTTAGTGGTGGTATTACTGAAGGGTCGGAAAGGACAATCGAGAGAATGTGACTCCTCTTATGATAAAGTTATGTGTGCCCCTGTTACTTAGAGGGGTCATATTTTCAGCTGCCTCTTGACCCAGGAAAAGTTGTGAAAAGCCGGATGTGGAATACCTTACGTCGTGGAAAGTAAAACCAACAAAGAAGGTGTTCAACAGAACAGTTTGCGTGTTTATGCCAATATACCAAAAAGGTATGAGGGAGCCAAGACCTCGGCAAACACTGGCGATTTTGTCTATGATTTTTTCGTCTTATATAGCCGGCTCCCTACACGCACACATACACACTTATGTAATATTTACATAAGTATAGTGTAGATAATTTATTCGTACTTTATGGTTGCTATGGCAACGGTAAAGTACGGAGAATGCATCTTCGTATCGGTCCGTGACATCGCCGAGATAATTATCTATCGATTCGTCACGGTCCGAGATTTGTAACTTGTCTATCTGCAAAAATAGACAAGTACAAACGAACATACATTTGGTGTTTGGTTTAACGTGCAAGGCACGAATAATTGTCACCGAAGGTGACGACTGTCGTCGATAGGCCGAGCCTATTTCCTCATACGAGTGATGGTCTAATCCCCACACCGGATAATTTTATTGAATTTTATCTTCGACGAATTTTTTTTCCATTTCACAGTTTCCAAAATTAAAAACCCCTTCTTTTGAAGAAATCCTTGAGACGATACTCATCAATAATTACCCATTTCAAGACGATAAATTTATATTTTTACACCAACTTCTTCTTCTTCAATTGGACATCCTTTAGTCTCTGTTTTATCGTGGCTGAAAATGAAAAATTCGCCTAAATATCTGAGTAAGAATATCACGCGTTGAGTAGAAGTTTCATTTCGTTTTTCTTTCCAACATATGCAGGCCTATTTCCTGAAGGATCTCTTAGGAGTGGTTCGAAAGGCGATTAGCTAATATCCAACAGTATTTCAGTGTATTATAATGGGGCTGTTCTTGTATATTTATACGGTCTCCAAGACGATATATTTGAATTTTATAATAATTATTACATCACTCAATTCTGTTTTAGTGTCCAGAATGGGTCAATAAAGTGGTCAATTTCACAGATTCTTCTCGATTTCAGTATATTATAATGATGCACATGATTTTTGAGATACTGAAAAGAAATTTTAAATAATATTACTCATTTAACCTTCTACAATTAAGAAATTATTTTTGTCACGAATTTCTTCTGATTTGAAATGTCGTTAAATTTGCAATTAAGGAGTATAATAATTAGAACCTTATAAATTTCGTGAAATAATCAACAGGAAAAAAAAACAACTAAATTTTTTCCTGGGTAAAACTACTGGAAATCTAGTATTTTAGGTGCAATGACACGTAATACCCCAATAACAAAATCAAACTCAACATCCGCTTTTACAGATAATGAAAAGAGTGACTAAAAACCAGCAGAGATGTACGCGACCTGACGAAAACTGCACGTACTACATTCAAGATAAGAGTGATACGGTCCACTTGATTCATACAGAATACCAAATAAGTAAGTGACAGTTATTCCCACAGACGACCTAAGCACCAACATCATTATTCATAATGACATCTATAATTATTACCTGAAAAGGAGACGAAAAAAAAAAAAAGCTATTCTTCACCAACGTATATTAGGTACCTAGTAGGTACCTACTACCTACAGAAACGATCACCGACGTGTACTTTATTCATTTAACCCTTTGTCCTCTTCTTCATCAGAACAACTTACGCACACCTAAAACGTTACAAACGCGTGAACTGCGTCACCGTCAGTAAAATTGTATACAGTAATTGACAATTTGTGAGGAAAATTTACACGCTTCATTCAATGAAGAAAAATTACGAAGACTATGGCAGCGGTGTATCCAAAAAATGAAATCTAAAGAACGAGCCAACAACTATCGAAAATATTTTTTACAGTCCGAGACGAACACTCATTAGTTACCTGGAATGTCAGATACAAAACGAACTAAGACAAATATAACACTAAAAAGAGTAAAATGTAGAAGCATAAGTCAAATGACATTTTTCATCCATACAGATATTAGTGATGAGCAAAATTAGTTTTGAACTTCCTGTAAAATTTAAATGGTACTTCCTGTGAAACAAAGATTCGAAACAAGGGGGAAGCCAGGATTTCTTCAAGAAGGAGGCAAAAAAATGTTATAACTTTTTTTCTTCTCGTCACTTAAGAAAATTTGAGAAATTTAGCATCTATGGAACCAGCTATTGCATATTTATTACTAAATTTTTTTCCAAATTTGAAAAATGACGAGCAAAAGAGAGGTCATGGGGCAATCGCCCCTTTACCCCCCTTGACTACGCCTTTGTTCAAGACTGTGCAAGATTAAAATCAGAAAGGCAGAACTTAAAACCAAAACGGTATACCTACACAAAGAGTAAGAAGTTCGTAATCATACAACTTAAATCATTTGCAATACCTACCTACTTGAAACTTCATTAATTTTTTCTTCATTTTTGATCATTTATTAGTGTCTGTAGTAAGTAAGGGTTCTCGTATGTTTGAGAAAGACGTGAACGTTAAACTTAACATAGCCACCAATAAAATTAAAAATCTTATAACAAAGACCAAGGCCACAACCAAGATTCGACTGTGCAAGGCTAAGACTAAATTCAAAACTAGAATATTGATGCAAGTCTACGACTACTAACTGCTACTATTTTGGTCTTGATCTGGTTGCATTTGCTCATCACTCTCAACATAAAAACTAAACAGATCCATAGCAGTGAAAATTTATTTTTGAAGGTTCAAACCTCAACTCTGGCTTCAAAATAATCCACACATTCGAACTTACACATTTCTTAAAAAATTCTTCTCACAATTATAATGACAATAAATAATTATACTTCTATTAACTGAAGTGTACGTACCTAACAATAACAAAGAAAAACAGATCCTCCAATTTTATTCTAAAGAGGAAAAAAATGTATTCAACAATTTTTTCCACCGAGAAGTTTCTACCTAATCGTCCTAGCTTCACAGCACCCGTCCCTTATTTTTCATTTTCTTTTTTTATTCAAGGGCAATAGAATAATTTCATTAAATAAAACTTGATGAAAAGCTGTGTATATTTAGACTTTTCTTCAAAAGTAAGTATTTCACAATGAACAAAATTCTTACATCATACTGAACTTTCTTATGTTTATGATATTATATCGATTTACGATCATTACTTTAATAATAAATTTCACCCCAAGATTTGTAATCGAACTTCCTTATTTAAATATTCATAATTAGCGTAGCAATGGAATTAATAAAATACTGGAGGACCCGGGCTGCTCCGCAGTATTCATTCACTCAAACCTACAGCACTGTTTTGCATATTATAGCGTTTGGCACGTATCTGTTCTTCGGTTTTATTTGAACCTTCATGTCTTTAAAGCTGTTAGGAACAGTTACAGCTATAAAAAGCTGTTTGCGATTAAATATAGGTTCTGGTAAATAGCCATCTTGATTTAATGTCTCGCCTTGAGCTTTTATTAATTAATATTATAACACAAAAAGACAATCATATTGAAAATTTTCTTCCCAACAAATTAACGAGTTTTACAGCAATTTGTCCAATAGATACTTTCTATTTCAGTCATGGAATACAATGACTATGCTTCAGTCTTGCGAAACTTTCCCACTTTTAAAAGCCTTTCCAAATAAATTAAGTTACTGCGCAATAACTTTGGTCCAAATAGACCTAATCATGTAAAAAGCTCATTTGATCATCCGTAATCTCCGAAACCTTTTAATCCCATGTACCAAATTGTAATTCAATTAGGTCCCAACAGCTCATAATTCAGATTAGACCGCTAGCGGACCAAATCTGGTGATATATTCCACCATTACTTCGGTCCAAATGGACTGAATCAAAGAAATGAAAACTCAAATAAGAACTGATCTGTTAGTGCATGACGTTCGAAGTCCCATAGATTGATATACATCACTATATGACTGTAACTCAATTAGGCCTCAATATTTCCTTTCAAAAATGCCTGTTTTGTATTTAAAAACAGTTATCAAACATGATCACCTTTTCAGCACTTGTAATTTCCGTCACCGGAGCGAGACTCTATCATTCTGAACTTCCCAGTTACCAAAAACGGATATAACAGTTTTTTTCGAATCATTAATTGACTCGTACAGTACCCAGTACCCACCGTAAATAGGTTGATGAATAAATGTTGCAGTATTCTAACCGAGAAATTTGCATTTTTAACCAATCATTGAAAAATATTTCAAAACATCTTCAGTAATAATTACTGCCATCGCAAAATTAGAAAATTTTTTTCGTAGCTAAAGGAAGGAGCGATCAAAATCTGTTCATTAGTCGTTAGATTACCCCCACTTCGAATCATACTCCTCTTTGGGTCTATTTTGTTTTTCGAACCCAATTCTAGCGTGCATTTTCATTTGTTTTCTTATTCCGAATCGTTCGTGAGAAGTACCGAAACATTTTTTTTACCATACAGTTCATTTCAGATGCAACTGATGAGATGAATCAAAAAGATGGTCGAAGCCGTTCCCGCTCGAGCTCCGTCCACCGTTTGGCCGCGGGCCTTTATCACGTACATCATGCATAACAAAAATAACGTTGGAAAAAAAAGTACCTACATACAACACATTCCGCATCTAAATATTATTTTCTGCCCAGGTTATTGTAATTAATGCAAAATTCACGCTTCAACCTCTTCGACATCTCTCCTCTTTTTTTTTTCCTACTCTCACTCCATCTTTCATTTACGAATCTATGGAGTTTTTCTACACTATTCTTATTTCTTTCTATTTCACCTCTCTTGTGCGAGTCTCGTCTGGTTATTTAGGTAGGTATCCAACTATTATATTATTACATGCTCCTCGTCAAGTTTTGTAACCGTCGTCGTCGTCGTCGGCAAAGAATGAGAGATGCCTATACGAGTAGTTCATTGCTTGACAACAATCCGACGTCGAATAAACGGCCAAATTCGTTCATAATAAAACGTATTTTCCGATCATTTTAACATCATATTCTCCACTCACACCGAGTCGTCCGTCATCTTTCACGAATATAACGGACTGGATCTTTACGAGAGAGACAGAGAGAGAGAAAAAAAAATCCTCTCTTTTTTATAGTCTACAACGTCGGATTATTATTTTACGAGATTATTTTTCTTCCCCGTCGGTCTTTTGTCATTCTCACTTGTTCTCGAGTCACTAAATCGAATCTATTAAAAGCCTCTTAAGTAGGTATGTATGCAGTACAGTACCAAGAACAAAATTTAATTTTCATCACCAATTCGACAAATTGATACTGGCGTACGACGCGATTACCCACATACTCACTTCAAGCACAGTCTGGTGGGAAGAAATGCTCTCTTGATGAAAATCTTCAGCCAAATAAGTTCAATTTCAAATACAAAATACCTACAGTAAAATAAATTGTTTATGGTTAGAAAATTTGTGATGCATGATGACAGAATGTACAGCTTTGATGAAAATTTTACAGAACAACTTTCCAGTTTTTCCTGTAGGTAGGTAGGACCTAATACCTACCCTACATCTCTCCCGAATCACGAAGCTAGCCTTTGACTACACATAACTATATGGACTGAGTACAGTGATAAGAGCGTGAAGGCAAGATATCAAGATAAGTATCACTGGAAGAAAGTTCCCTGTTTTTTATATAAACTAGAATATTTTGCCACCTAATAAAGTTACGATGATGAATGAAGGGTTAAAATACTCTGAATGTTACACCTGATCGGATGAGTCGTAATTCACTTCATTTGGTCCATTTAGACCAGAGTTACATAAATAAGAAAAAAGAAACACTTTCCAAGTCTATTCCTATTTCCTTTTTCATTCAAACAAAACTATCATGACATCTGATGGAACTACAGTGGTGTATATGAGCTAATGATACTGGGGATGTTGTGAATTATCAAATGAGCCTTCATTAATTTCATTTACAGCATGTGGAGTAAAGTTATGGTGAAATACAAGATGTTCAGTCCAGCTCACCTGTCATTCAAACTATAATATGTAAGACCTAATCAAACAAAAATGACGCATATGGTTTTTAGTTGATTGTGAAATTACAGATTATTCAATGAGTCCATATCAACTTAATTTGATTTTCTTGGACCAATGTTACAGTTGAACAAAAAAGTAACTATCCAAGTTTACTCACCCGTCATTCAAGTACTGAAATTATCCTTATCAATCGACAATTTCGGATGTTCATACTTAAGAATGTCCAACAACTGAGGAATAAATTTATTTTAATAAAATTATAACTAAAATTGAAAATTTAGAGTTCAAAGACAGTAAAGTGCCGCACTTTTTGTGATATGAATCACATTCATCTAATGATACTATATTACCTTCAACCACACTGCACCGCTCATCCTAATAAACTCAGTCCATATAGTTATAATTAAAGTAGTTAGAACAGATTATTTGCAAGGAGCTCGTACGTACGTATAGGACTTTAACTATTCATAACTATACGGACTGAGCATAATGATAAGAATTTAAAGGCAAGATATCTCCTATAAATAATTATCGTTCCTCCATTTTGGTTTTTATTGACGATTTTTCACATCCTTCATGCCTGAAAGATTGATAGCAAAGAAGAAATAAAGTAGTTTCAACCAAAGTGAAAAATTTTTGGTATTCAATTAATGGAAAAATTACCAAACTTTTTGTAATAAAAATCACCTTCCGCCAATGATACTTATTATGTTGCCTTCAACCACACTCTACCACCACTCATATTACGCTCAGTCCAAATAGTTATATA
The DNA here is from genome assembly GCA_011428145.1 of Ericerus pela. Classification (NCBI taxonomy): domain Eukaryota; kingdom Metazoa; phylum Arthropoda; class Insecta; order Hemiptera; family Coccidae; genus Ericerus; species Ericerus pela. Next base: position 2,387,270 of record WOFM01000406.1, on the reverse strand, counting down.
TAGTCAAAGGTATATAGGTATCCACGATACGAAATTGATATTCAACCTGATTTTGAAGTTCGAAGTTTTTAAAAAATAGCATGGTGAATAAATTGCAGGAAATACACAAATGGCGATTAAATATTCGCAGTCTTTATCCTCGTAAAAGAATCTTCAAGCATTTGCAAACGGATGTTAACTACCCTAGCGCCCAAGTCGATAATTTGAAATGTCAAGAAGCTACAAGAAGAACTTCGATTCTCCTCACCACAAATAATTAAGTAGGTCTGCGTGAAAACATAATCTAAGTACTTAACTTGTAGGTACCCACATTAAAAAAGAACAAGTTTTGCTAGATTACCGTTGCTTTTATTTCTACAAGGCAATTTGAATATCAACCAGCTGATATTTAAATAAAAACCTTAATTTTCTGACTTCTAAACGGAATTTTTTTTTCGCTCGTCGTATTTTAGCCTCCTTCTTCTTCGTTCGATTAACATTGGTGAGATAGGGCTACTGGATATCCAGTACTATTAAATGATCGAAGGATTCGACACATCTGGGGCGCGCTAGCGTCGCCTGGTGATCAGAAGGGTTGAAAACTGGATGAACATGTAATTCGCGTTTTTTCGCATGTGTTTTTTCAATGATTTTTGCATTTTTTATCCCGTTTTCAGAGTTTTAAAAAACAACCACCGAATGTCAGCCAATTTGATGTCAAATACCAATAGGATGTTTTAATATCTCGAAAGTCAAAATTGAAACTATACTCATGCATGTTAAAAGGATGGAGAAAAAAACTTTGAAGGAAAAACTACCAGTTTACGAATTAAAACGGAAAAATTAACTAAGTAATAAAGAGAACTTCATTGTAGAAATATCACCACTAAAGTTGCAAATGACTTTTAAAAAATACTAATCGTCGACATTAGCTAATATAAATTTTCAACTTTCAGGACAAAACTAGCTAGGAATCAGAGTTAAAGAAGAAATAATAATACTAACGGGTTTAAACGAAATTCGTTTTCAAGAAACAGCACTCATCCGCAAAATTATTTCGCTTCTCATTGAAAAATACACGGAAGTGAAATTTCCTTCATGCACACCACCTTCGCGATATAACTTTCCACGGAAATTCAAAGTAAATATTAAGCTACAGGTTAGTTATATGATAACACAAGTAAACCAAAGAGACAAAAATCTCCGATTTCTATTTCATTTACTTTCATAGAATTCACAAGAAATTTGTATCATGCGGAAAGCTACTCGAGGACCGTAAATCCTTTCGTATAATGCAGCATTTCAATTTTTAAGGAAATAATAGCCATGCATAACCGTAACTGTAATGGCTTGAATAAACCAATCGATCATTAGAACATTAAGGATTACTATTAGGAAAACCGATCTTTCATACCTTATGTAGAATTTCTCATAAAAATGTTTTCAATTTTGAGAAAAAATAACTAAAGTCACATCGTCCAAAAATTAAATTTACTTTAAGAAAAAATATGATCCTTTGCTCAGGAACGTTTCGCAATATACGGCAGTCAATTTGCTTCTAAAAGCTCAAAGCAAACCCGAAAGTTATGGAAAATTTCCAAATAAAATTAACAAAAGTTTCGCAACAACTTTACCATCGACCAATATGCCAGAGGTACCTAATCTTGGGAACTTCTTCATCCAAGACGAGTCAAAACAGAGCCCACTATACTAGGTAAGTGAAAATCGGTCTCCAGGCACATATGTTTGGAAATTCAGAAATTTTTAAGCTGGTTTTTAAATCTCTTACTTCAAAGGACGTAATTCGAAATAAATTAAGAATTGTCCCCATTTTTTCTCGAATTAGGACAGAACAAGAGTAAAAATCGATCCCCCGACATTGTTATCATTTTCCAGCATCCCTACTTTAGCTCCACTTCATGGCTAGATAAGTAAAATCGAGTTTGGTCAAGATAATAGTCGATCATCAAATGTGATAAGCTTTCCAATAGTTTATCCCATCGATTCAACCAATTTTTCAATTTCTTGCTTCCAGGCGTGTATTCAGGAGGCGTTTCGGGGGTTACAAAAACAACCCAAAACTTTTTTCTTCGTTCGCACCTAGTGAAATCGGCCATTACTGTCATTTAATTGAATATTTCCAAAAATAGCGTAGAATTAGACGAAAAATGGTTGCAGGCTACCTAGTACCTACCTGCGTTTTTTGTCAAGATGAGACCACGCACCTTTTTAGTTTTTTATATAGTGAGAAAGCTTGAGAATGTAGATAAAGAGTGGAGGGCTTTAAGAGCCCCGATCCCTGAGGAGATGGAGAAGATATGCTTTTCTTTCGATAGAGCTATCAACGCCATAGGATAGGTCAAGTTTTTTTCGTTAGTATCCCGCATATATATATATATATATATATATATGAGTCTACGGTTTATACTACAACCGTACCAAAATAATGAGGTACCCATTTAAATTGAGAGGAAAAATGAATTTGAGTAAGGTATAGGTGTGTTAGGAGTACTATTTTCGGAGTACGGAGGATAAGAGACCTCAGCCTAACATTCAGACTAAAAATTGAAAGTATCACAAAAATGTTATTTAACTGCGATGAGAAGTGTAAACCTGCGTTAGTTTTCTTTTTCTGCTTTTACGTCTGATAATTTCTTCGATATTGGCGATGAGCAGCTGACAGTTAATTCGTTTTAAGTACAATAACAATAAAAAATGTTGATGTTGGGACCATATTCCGTCTCTAAACTCGCAGCAGTGAAGTACCACAGAACCATACAATATGTTTTCATATACTGAGATATCTGCAGCACAAGAAATTCACCCGAGCTGGCTTAATTTCAATAGTTCAATAAACCTTCCATATTGTTGCGAATAGAGAACACTGTGGAATTACATCGAGGTCGATAATAATAAAATCCTAATGTTCTAGCTACTCATTTATAAATACATTCGCAATTTTTATTTATAGTAAATTTAACTGAAAAAAGAATTGTAATAGATTAGGAAGCCATACTCGATGCACAGAGTAAATTATCCAAAAGAAGTCAGTAAAATATGAATTATTTAATCCCAAGTATAATGGTTTGAAGTGTAAGTCAAGTAAAGGACTTAAAGACCAGGCATTGCATATATGCGATATGAATAATCTGACCAACAGACGCCGATGTGACTCGAAACGATTTTTTTTTCTTTTGTTTCTGGCATATATAGAAACAAATAATACACGTATAGGTACAAGATAATAATAGTCTATAATCAAATAAAAAAGTTTAGAAACATTTTACTCAAACGAAAACTTGATAGGGTAAATTTGTGGCATAAAATGTATCGTCATACTGAATTTCAGCCAACTGAATTAAATATGAAACAGTACCTAAAAAACGCAAATAGCAAAAAAATATTACACGTAAGTAATCAACAAAATGTTAATCTCTACAAAATCATCAAATTTTTCTCATGCAATTTTGGAGAGATCCGCTAGATGAAAAAATAGAATACAACCCGAAATACATCATGTTCACTTTAACACGTTTAAATGGAAGCTGAAGGCTGAAGATCATAGAATTTATATCTCTTCAACTCAAAATGGAAACTTTTTCAAATAATTAGAAACTCGACGAGTTTGTGCAGATGTCAACTAAAGTATATTGGCAAACATTCGTTTTTACAGTTTTAATTTTATGCCCACCAATGAGAATACAAGAGACAAGTCAGTTAAATATAATTCTATGACCAAATTCAGAAAAAAAGACGTAAGTTACTCAAGTCCAAATGGAGGTGTACGATTGAGAAACCAAACATGATGCGGCGAAAAAATGATTAAAATGTAAACTAATTTCGGCAAATCTTTAGCACATCTGTAGGAAAATGTTTTTCCATAGTGTCACTGAAAGCCTGAGATGAATATAAACCTTCCTGTCAACAGGCTCGTTGCAATGTGAGCATGAACACTGTGTAAGGTTATGAAGTTAGAAGTATGATAATACAATAACGGCTCGCTTTACCTTACATGATGTCGATCTGAACACGCTTTATGAAACAATTAACAAAAACGAATTGGAAAATGAAAAAACGAATAAACTATATTAAACACCAAAAATATCAAAATCCTGCACTAAGCGACCAACTTGGTTACGACTATCACACGTTCACTGTACGGAATAATTTGACACAAACACCGATCAAACACGTACATGCGTAGTACACGTTTGGTGAGTTTCACCAAGCCGATTAGCCGAACCCTACCCTATCGTCACTATCCACAAAATATTTTGTCGCAGTGTTGCCAAACGAGATACAATTTATCGAAAACGTTGACGGAGAGTGCTCTCAGTGTTGTGATAAAAGATATATGAAAAAGTCTGTGGGGAAGCTTTCATTGTTCAAACAACAAAAGTACACAATCAAGTATGAAGTATTCACAGAAGTATCAATACTTTCAACAGCACAAGTTGGAAACAAAAAAACACTCTAGTGCAGCAAGCCTTGAGAGAAAATGTAGATTTTAATAAAAAAAAAAAAAAAAAAGTTGATAAATAAATAAATAGATGAATACAGTCAAAAAATCAAAATATCAAAAGTATTTGACAGAATACTAGGTAAAAATCAAGTTTAAAATGAACTGCATTGTGAAGGAATGAAAAAACGTACCTAAGCAAATTATTGATTGCTTCGAAAATAAAATAACAGCAAACCTGCTTTTCGTCTAACTTCTTTGGTTCATTTAGAATTTATCTTCTCTTCTTCTCTTCTTACAATTAGCAATATTCCAAGATTTTTTGAATCACTTCTGCGCATAAACCGTTTAGCCGATTGAAACGAAATTTTTCAGAATGTCAGTATAATATACTGTATTCAATGTCTGTACCAAATTTCATATATATTGCTTAAAAATTACGCATTTTAGAACCATTAAGGCTCTAAAAATACAACATAATTGGACGAACTGGACGTACCATACGATCAACGATCTTGACTAAAAGCAATAAGCCTCATCCTTATCTAGATCCAAAAAAATGTACGAATTTCATGACAATCGGATTGAAATTTCAACCTGTACCGTGTTAAACAGTTAGGTGTATATATGTATACATAATTACATAAATTTCAGCAAATAGTGCCAAGAGTTTCCTGAGGTCATGAAACGAAAATCTTACCTAACCCCACCCGAGGGTCTTAATACCAGATCAATTTTAATATATAGATTTACTTTGAAACCCTAATTAAAAACGCTTCAAGAAGTGCAGACTGCAGTGTGCCTGCATATGAATACTTTTTAACCAAATTCAAAAAAGGCGGAGATTACTAATTCGATCCTAATATTTAAATGCTTTTTTTTTTTTGTTTGTTCCAACATGGCACCAATTTTGATGAACTGTTTTCTAAATGATAGAGGATGATCACAAGGTGGTACCATTTAATTTTTTTGGTATCGATGAGATAGTTTTTGAGTTATGTTTAAATGAAAAAATTTTAGTTTTAAAGTAATATCGCCGCTTACAATAGAAACGAAAAATCATTGAAAAAAAATTTTCAATCAAAAGATCCAACTAATTTTCAAAAAAAATTAAAAAAAAAGCACTAAAAAGAGAAAAATTATCCTTTTAAAATTTTTAAAACTGAAAGAAAACCCTAATTAAAAATTTTTATCATGAATTTCGAAGAAATTGACGTATAAAGCCTACATGGTGAAGGAAAAGAGCGCTGACTTCAATTATTTTAATCCCCAGACTTACGCATCTAGATGGAGAAATTTTAAAATAATCAGCTTTCTCTTTATAGCGCTTTTTTTTTTTTCCAAGTCTGTTTCATATTTTGAAAAAAATTAAATCATTAACCAGTCTGCTGAAATTCGGGAAATTCACATACCGGAAATTTTTATTAGTTTAGTTCAATACTTAGTTCTCATTGCTTAACTAAATGAAAAATAAAAAATAAAAATTGAATTTTTGAACTGAAGCTACTACTGGATGAATAAAGAAATAAGTCTCCTCCATCTAATTATTAATTCTGGTACTTTGACTTTCTGCGGCATATTCAATACTGTTTTCTTTAAAATAATGTAAACCAATCAAATTTCACTAACTAGATACAGCTTCACAGTGAAATAATTTTTTTGAAAACTCACTAATATTTTTCTCTCTTAATTAGATGACATCGATTAAATTTTCGTACTCTCATTTTCTCAACGGCATAGAAAAAATTCTGAAATAACCTCTCATCAACAGTGATCAACCCTAAGAAAATGTTTTTGCGCGGATAACTCATATTTGAGTAAAAGTTTTTATTGTTTCTTCTAACAATGGGTTCAAAATATCCTCTTTTTTTTTCTTTTGATGTCGAAGTGATATTAAGTACGCCATAAAAATTAAAAACCAATAAATAGAAAGTAATAGGCTGAAAGTGGTCTTACATCACATATTACTAGTGAAAAAAAGTAAGTTTTTTTTTTTTGTAAAATATTGATTTATTACTTTAATCTTATAGGTGTTACGATTTATTTTATGTAGCGCGATTTCTTGAACAGATCTCTTCAAAACTCATATTCTAGCCACAGAATAATCAAAATAAACAAAATAAAATAATTATTTTCATTTAAACTCCTACCAGTATGAATGGAATTCGAAAATTGAAAATCTTGCAGTAGACATTATTCTTTATGATTATCAAATAAATTTTCAAATACAAATTTAAGATTTTGGTCCAGAAAATATAATTTAATAAGTTATTCTATATATACGATTATTTTGTAAGAAAAAAAATTTGTTTTAGTCGAAGTAATCAATGTTCCATTTTGTTTTCCGAATTTCTACCAATTATTCTGAGAATTTTTATTCTTTACTGATATTATTTTAACGTTATAATTATTATCTTTTATACCTACATTTTTTTTTTAAATAAAGGAAGAACATACGTGAAAGTTTGAAAAAATTGGATTCAAAGCAACTCTTGGATGTTTATTTGTATTGTTACGCCGACTCCCAATAAACAAACCCCTTGTTAGTCATCCAAAAAATGAAATAATCAATTTTATTACTTGAAAGAGATTCTCTACATTTTGAGTGTGACGTGTGTACACAAAGTTGCATAGCATTTTATGATAAGAGTAATTTTAAAACACAAGAATGTAGGAATGAATCGACTGCCAAACTTCAGTGGAAGATGGTTCTAGAACTAGTACAGACGAGTAATGAAATGTTACAGGTACATGTGGCTTATATAAAATTTTTATTTTGAAAAAACCATCTGTTGCGATGTTTTTTACTTATTTTATCGAATATTAGCAACTACTAAAATTTCGCAATCGATTACCAGGACAACCGTATAAGACAAAAATAATATTATATTATATTATTTAATTTTTAAAAATCGGCCTATTAACCCAAATCAGTACCACAGCTATGATTTCATCCAAGAAGCTTCGAAAATGAAAAAAGTATACAAAAAAAAAATTCTACAACAAAAATTGAGGAAAATCGTTTATTTTAACTTCAGCATTATTTTCCACCTAAACTATCTCTAAACAAAACCAAAAGTAGATCATCATTTTTAAGTAGGTTTTCTTCAGAAAATCTACTTATTACACTTGGTGCGGTATTAGCCCCCAGGGTGGGTACGTTTTTTGTTTCATGATCTCAGGAAAATTTTAGCACCACTAATTCAAATTCATTTACATATTCCCTTTTTCATGTTCCTACGGTACAGATCGCAATTTTTGTCCGATAATAACGAAATTTGGTACGAACATTTGTACTGAGCCAAGGGCCAGACCTATTGATTATAATGCTGATCGGCGGGACGATACTTCCGCTATCGCCATTTTTGTTTTTATATTGGTCATAAAATGCGGAATTTCGGAACAATATGTACGAAATTTGAAATAAATATTTATTATAAATTATTGTAACATGCTACCAATTTTTGTGCGGTTCGACTGGACGGTAGTTACTTCCAATTCCGGTAAAGCTTTTTTCGCTAGCAAAATTGTCTTTTTAAAATATGTATGCAGATAAATCCTGAATAAGACGCTGAAAACACGAAATTTTCAATTTTTTAGAGGGTCAAGAAATTTTAATTCTCAGGCACGAGTTTCCTCTCGACTTTACTGCAGATTCGAACATTTTGAATCGCATCTCCCAAAAGAAGATTTATTTACCTGCCATAATCTTGTTCTTTTTTTTTTTTTTCGTTTTTATTTTCAAAACCAAAATTTTATCTCAACGCAGTTATACAATATTATTACCTATACTGAATACAGAGGGTAAATTTTGGGGCTTTAAGATAGGAATGGATGGGGTGAGATTATTGTATAAAAATTATAGAACATTTTAAATTTGAGCTCTAGCCCCCCAGGAGAATTTCCTAGCTACGTCTATGGTTAAAGTTCAGGTGTGAACGTATAAATGGCTCAGTGTAACGGCCAAAAGTAGAACCACTTTCAGTGTTACACCATACACGAAATATCACGTGAGGTAGGGTGTTGTTATTATAGGGTTGTGCTGACTCACTCGAGGGAAAGGCACAAGTAGGTCATGAATATACAGGTAATATATCTATATTCATAAAATTAAATACGGGTAATTTAGTGGTTATTTATAAAGAGTTATAGGATGATTATTGTTGATAAATATCTACGTTTTTGGTATTTGAGACAGTGTGGACGAATATGTTTGTCATTTCTAAAAATAGATGAAAATATACGTTACACTCAGTTTGTCTAATTCTTCCAAGCCTGACGAGAGTGGAAAAGAGGGATTCCCTTGGACCCACGGTTCTTAAGGCTCCAGGATTCTCAGAAAAAAAAAGTAGGTTTTCATTGAAAATTTAATGAAAAACGCTTAAAAATTTTTTGCGAGGGTATTCAATATTGTAAACACCTTCCACAAATAAATCTTAGATACTGCACCTGAACACAGATGCGATTTTCAAATTTTGGGAGACCATAAATAAATTTTATCCCTCTGGACCCCAATTTCCTCTTTTATCTTCAGTTCTAATTCCTACCCACCCTATATTATTCCAGTCAAAATTTCATTCCTTTTTGTTTTAATTCAAATTGGGGGGAAATGCACCAATTTAACTATCAAAATATTCAGTTTTTCTGCAATCATTGTCATTGCATTTCCCCGGCCCCATCTGCAAAATAAGTACCTACAGTTTGAGGCATCCAAAATCAAATAGCTCATATTGTTCCACCTTCATGTATAGTGGTATTTAAATGCTAATGATATCATAATGCCCTAAGAATAAGACATTATGCAGCCAAAACACTGATATCGAGTTTGTCTTGAAGTTCTTTATAAATCAAGACATTTTAATTTTTAACTTTGTGATGTCCTACGGCTAAATTCTTTTTGACTGAAATTAAGTCTCTCAAACATGGCTGAATGTAGCTTAATTTGTCTTCATATTTAGTCAGCAAATTAATATGACTTGAATAAGTCAGCAATAAGCGTGTAATGTTGATAGAAGAACTTAACAAAGTTTTGATCCATAAAAAGAATGAAACCTACAAAAATGAACAGCGGAATTATTTTGTTAAAGATATATAATTACGAAGGAATTATATTGTTGACAAAGCGGATAAAACAAAAAGTAAAGCAAAAAATATTTTAAAAAAAATATATATATTGCAGACAACAAGTAGGGGAAACAATCAGAGAGTTCTTTTGTCTTCATAAGAGATGGTGGTTTAGTTGTGTGAAAGATTCCTATTGGAAACTTTAGGCTTTGGGGTTTTTGTGTGTAAAATGAGGGTAGTAAGGTGAAAAAAATATGATTGACACAGATAAAGATAGATTGAAACTAAGACATCACTGTGCCTTAAGGAAAGCTCTACACGGCCTTTATTGACAGACCAATTCAGTCATCTTGAACACAGCTTGTCAAAAAGTTTGTCAGCAACACATCAAATTTTCCTCTTAAACAATGACAAGGACTACATTTAATCGTATTGTCAACTTTTAATCATCACCCGCAGGTATTCTAAAAAAGATCGCCTTGAAGTGAGATATATGTATGACATATTAGAGAAACTTTATTTGTCACTACTGATCCTTCATGATACGCAGAGAATAATCCCTAATTGCCTTTTTGTCTTCAACCTAATCTAGCCTAAGTTTAACTACCTGTATAGGTAGATGTAAGTTTGAAGCGCTTTTCTACACCCGCAGATGGTATGATACATAGAATTGCCTTTGCAAGGACTTTAACTTACGACTCAAGACTTTGACTTGCTGCTATCCACCTACACAAGAAGGACTACTTATAAAATAAACCTAATACTGTGTATCACTTAAACAAGAGTGTTTTAAAAAGTAGTATTTGTTTTACAAGGTAGCCTTTCTTGTTGGCAAGATTTCCCCACTTACTTTCTTCATTTAGTTGTTATGAACATGAGCACCAGCAGATAAAAAAAAAACATGCTCTAGGGTATCAGCGAACTAGAACATTTAATGTGGTACACATTTCATAAATTCGTTAATTAAAATTGAAGATTGAAAAAATGATAACACAATATAAATGAAACACATATCGATATCATATCGATATATCAATCAACACCAATTCCTTCATACTCTTATGATAAAACATTACATATCGATATTAATTTAATTGATATTCCCTCATTTCGACTAGTTGGGAAATTGTGATTGGCTGTAGGAATTTGTATTCTTTCTGTGATTGGCTGTAGCACCCTTTTTTAATGAAAATTTAACCAAAATAATTTTTTCCGAATTTACTCTGAATTCAGCGTAGTGAAAGTAGAAATGTGTACCACATTAGAAAAAGACTAAGTGTCGACCATGCATTCAATTATTCTACATTGCACTGTATTCTGTCCTGAATTATCTATTAACCAAATGAAATCCTATTGTCTGTACAAGGTGTTGAATTATATACATGTTGACTCTGTAATACAAACTTGACAAAATATTAATAAAATTGTCTGAAAGAGAATTTCATTTTGTTATCGTCATATCTTAACTTGTGTTTTATAGTCTGCATGATGTCATATTATGTCATCATTATGAGTTCAAAATTATTTTTATTTTGATGTTAAAAATCTCCGACTTCTCAAGTTGTACAAATGGTAATGAAAACAAAGAATAAAAAAGATATAAAACTAAATAGACGTCAAAGAGTGAATATAATGCGAGACTGTGGGCCAACATTTTGTCTTGAAATTTATCAATACGAAATCCACTCAGAGACAAAGACTAAGGCTAGGTTCACACACAAGCATTATTTGAAGGGATGTTAACATTGGTGTGTTAGATTTGCCGTTGCTTTGTATCTGTCACATGAATGGCAATTTTTACTGCTGTTTGTAATTTTTTCTCATTTTTGTTGACAATATGGAGGGGAAAAAACCAATAGAAAAGAAACAGACCAGAATTAACTTCTCCAGAAAAATAATGACTTTTTTGCCATTTATGTGACTGGAGCCATTGTATTTCATGTATTTGATAACGGCGATAAAACGCAACGTTCTGAGAAATTCCGTCAAAAAAAATGTTGGAATTTTGCCGCAGGGGCAATTTTGAGGTTTGGTTGTTATGGCCACGCCCACAAGTCCTGTGCGCACTAGCGATGCGCAGAGGACTCGACATGACTGGAGATACTGGGCTGAGGCGACGCTAAATAGTTGTCTAACAACAAGGCGAGAGCTAAGGTGTGAGACAACGAGATATATTTATTTGTCCTTGTGACGTTAAACCAATATAATAAGTAAACTCCTCCACTACATGGTAGCAGGAGCACAGTGTTTTTCACTGGACCTCGAATTTAATAATTCGTTTTCATCGAAATTTGATT